>JBBPCZ010000115.1:39816072-39838374 GCA_037974445.1 Brycinus macrolepidotus | reverse complement strand
TATAATGTGTGTATATATTTATGATATTGCACATGATCAGCAGTAAAAGGAAATCCGCTGATTACGTCTAAAAAAACCATGTTTTTGTGGGGGGACAAAAACACACACGCATTCCCAAATGAGAGAACTGAAGTGTTGAATGAGGAATTACATTTACAACCAAAAATGTCCTTGAAGTATGATCGTGGGTGTAGTGCTTGTCATAGAACCCATCAAATCCATCAAACCTCAAGGGTGGCCACTCCACATGATGGATGGATGTCTAGCTCAATATAACGTTGGCACTAAGGAAAGTGAGCCTGTATTAAACCTACTGTATATCTACCAAGGTCAGAGAACAAGCTTAAACAGAACCCTAGGTGGTAGCTTTACATTTCATTTCTTTCCTGGATATGATGTCTTTGGGGTGACCTAATGAAGGATAAAGGGCACATATCATATATACATAGACACAGTCCATACTTCACTCCAGGCATATCATACTGGCGATACCGTGGATGAAATCCTGACCATTATTTTATGGAAAGTCATGCTTTATTCATGATGAGCGCTACAGAGGTTTTGAAAGTCAAAGTTTCCCTGCCTCTCTAACCCTGAGATGTGTGAACCGTATGTCTGAGTCCCACTGAGGCCCCTCCCATGCTGGGCTGGCGTGAATTCATTACCAACATCAGCAAAGTCAGTGATTCCACAAATTACAGCAGTCGGTACACTCTCAAGCCGCTGCCTTGTGAATAATGCCCAGTTTCATCTGTATCTCATTAACAAAATTATCTCCCTCATACTCATAAGATAATGTCCTTTTACATGCACTGCTTCAGTCTCGTCAAATGGAACCATAGTGATAATTTGTTCATAGACAAAAAAAAGACGATTCGCTTTGTTCTTCTAACTGCCTCCAATGACATTGTGCCATTTTATTCTCCCCTCTTTCTCTTGTTGATTCAGATCGGTGAACAAGAACGACACAATATTATGAATCTGCTCTTCATTTGCTTGTGATACCCCTAGAGAAACAGTGGGTAATAAATGCCTGTCAGACTGGCTTGGCACTTTGGCCTTCTGCATTTTCCTTGAAACTGGGCTCCCATGGAAGGAGGGACGGAAGATTTATTAAGATTAAGTGCCAAAAACCCATAAATTATGTATGCGCTGCCCAAATTATCTATCAGGAGTGTTCCTGGAGGACACTGTGCTTCATTGAGCCATTGCAGGTTTAGCTAAGCCGTCTGCTCTGCCTATTGTTTACCGGTGAGGGGGATGTAATTGGAAGTTTGGGCACTCAAGTTTGCTAGAGACCTTTCATCTAACTGCTGTGAACACTGGATCTTTAGGGAAGGAGTAAATGAAGGTTTAAGTAAGCTTAGTGCTGAGTAAGTAGTCTAAACATTCTTCGCTCATTGTTATTAAAGCAAAGGTCATTTCAGTTTGACACACTTCGTAATTTTGTTTACCTGCATCCACACACTTTCTACTGAATGATCTGCTGTGTCAGCTCAGGGTTATTCAATTACTGTTATCTTAGGCCTACTTCAAGGTGGTGGTGCTGCTGGTGGTGGGGGGTGTAGCATTATGCTTAACTTTGTGCCTCATCAATCTTTTCTTGTCTTCTCCTAGGCCTGAAGACGAGACGAGAAAAGGAGACTGAGGATAAGATGCCCCATTCTGTCGCACTTTGCATTCAGCTGTATCTCTCATACAACACTCAGTTCCTTAATTGATTCCTTATCAAGGACTCTCCAGGAGTGATTGGATACAATGATAACCAATCAGTTCGCTTTGCTCCTGCTGTTGTCCATCCCGGAGTGGAGCTCCGCCCTGATCCGCCCTGTGCCTGGAATTAGCACGGCCCAAAGGGATGGACGGACACTTCACCGCACTAAACGCGGCTGGATGTGGAATAGTTTCTTTCTTTTGGAAGAGTGGACTGGAACTGGAAAGCAATATGTAGGCAAGGTAAGGGCTGTGTTTTGAAAGCGATTAATGCACTTTGGAAGCCATAAAGAGATCCTAAGGGAAGACAAATAAAACATACATGAGGTTATTCAGTGTCAGTGCAAAGAGAACGGGTTCGCAAAGCGTTGCCCATCCATCACCATGTTCCAGAGCTAGGGAGAGACAGAGAAAAAAAAAATGAAACCTGCAGTTAAGGGGCTGTGGAAGCTGGATATAAAAATAGCAGCAAAACAGAACAGGCACAGTGATATTTCTGAGAACAAATATGACCTCCTTTGTTCTACAAGTAGACATGTGAGCAGAAGAAATAACTCAGAGGGCCATGATGCCATCATAACATTATCTGAAAGCACTATTCGACATGAAACTCATACACAGAAAATGTCTCAATCCACTCCAGGCCTGAACAAAGCTGTGATAACCTCAGACTGAGGTGGAACCCCAGACCGCTGAACGCACTTTTTAACACCGCGCTCAGAAGTCAAAGTCCTGCTTGC
The DNA here is from genome assembly GCA_037974445.1 of Brycinus macrolepidotus. Lineage (NCBI taxonomy): Eukaryota > Metazoa > Chordata > Actinopteri > Characiformes > Alestidae > Brycinus > Brycinus macrolepidotus. Next base: position 39,835,921 of record JBBPCZ010000115.1, on the reverse strand, counting down.
CACGGTGCAAAACTCCCTGCATTCCGCACTCGCTGAAAAAGGTGTGACTGGCAGCGAGCGGCATTGTGATAAAAATCACAATAGCGGAAGTGTTCTTCACAGCCCGCATGGCATCAGATCAGAGCGAAGCGCTTGTCAAGCCACCAGCGTTAGCGCCGAGCTCTGAGACAGCCGTAATTTAGAGAGCAGCAGTTACACTCCTGAGGGGGAGGGGGAAATCAGGGCGACTGTCGGCAGCCAATTTTCTGTTGAGGAAGCTCGCTTTCATCACTCCCTTCATCTCTCCCCAAGTAAACAAGTGTCATGAGTGGGGCTTTGGGGCGGAGAGGGGGCCTGAGACTGCTAGAGCAGCCTGATAGCATCGCTTCCTCTCACATCTGTAAAGTGCGAATGAGCAGATCACTGGGTAAAAAGGAAACACGCTCGAGAGCGAAGCAACAGAGAAGAAAGCGAATAAAAGTGAGAAAGAAAACAATAAATCAATCAAAAAGAAAGCCAGAAAGGAAGAAAAAAAAACAACACCTAAAAAAAAAAAAAACAATAAAACGTTTCCATCCGTAGCATTGTGTTTATGTGATGAAGCAGCAAAGCAGTGCTGACTGGGATGAGTCCACCAGTAGAGGAAGTGTTAGACTCAGCAGTGGCCTGGCCTTCTTCCCAGCACTTTGATGCCTCTGTTCTCTCTCTCTCTCTCTTTCTCTCTCTTTTTGTCTTTCTCTCTCTCTCTCACTCTCTGGCTGGCAAGTTTCTCTGGCATGACAGCAATCACATGCGTTTGGCCCTAGTCTCGCCCACTGTCCAATCTCATTCCCAATTAAAGTGCCAAAAAGACATGGGGCCGCCATAAATACTGGAGAAGGCAGAAAGGGGGGGAAACACCCACATGCTGTTTCGAGGAGGATTCTGAGGAGCTGCTATATCGTTAATTCCATCAGTTTCCATCAGTGTGTGTGTGAGTGAAAATGTGTGAGTGTGCGTGTGTGTGTGTGTATGTGTGTGTGTGTGTATGTGTGTGTGTGTGGCAGCCTGTGTACTGCCCAATGAATAGGCACTTAAAAGCCCAGCAAGAAGCCATCAAAGCCATTGATGGTCTTTCTCATAAAGATAATTCAGCAGCCGTTGCCGAGTCCAGCGGGAGGCCATATTTATTTCTGTCCAATCAAGGCCTCCACTACTGTCCTGTCATTCTAAAGTCTGCACAGGGAATTCATTCCGATAACAAGAAAAGGAGAGGAATATTGACCAATTATAATTATACAGTACTGTGCAATGTTTTGCCAAAAAGCAGGCCTTGTTTTTTCATATTTTGCTTCCAAAGAGCCAGACTTTCTTCTATGTCTTTGAGGAACAGTTCTCCAGGCTTCCTGAAGGACTCATTTTCAGTCCAGTCCCTGAACCTGCCCAGTTTCAGAGGAATGTTTTTTGTTTGTTAAGACACACAGTGACCTACGTATGAATCATTCCAGCAGAACAACATCTAACTTAAGGACTGAATCAGTGAAGAAACAGGTGCAGAAGATTCCAGATAATCAGGCGGTGATCAGTATACTGGTGGTGCTGAATGCTGACTGGTTGGAACTCCTTTATCTAGGCTCTTTGTATCTTTAGCCACTTTGCAGCCTGTTGCAATAAAACATTAGTTCCCATCTCTTTGATTTCATCGACTCAATATTCCAAAGATAAGATAATAGTATTTTCAAACCAGCAAGGTGTTTCAAAGAAAAATCAGGCTGGTGATTATATATACCAAATAAAACGTTTCCTGGTTTGTTTTTTTTTAGGTGCATAATGGAATTTGGGATGCAGAAAATGAAAGTAAGAAAAAAAGAGCTGTACAAAACAACAAAAAGGATCATTCTGGCAAAATAAAGCTCTCTGTGGTGTTTAAAAGCCTGATGAGTATTCATAGTTTCCTATTGCTAATCAAAAAGGTTTGTAAGGTAACAAATTCAAATGTAACATATGTTCATAGAGACGTGGAACACATCCTGGAATTGACTAGATATCATTGAGGGTCATCAAGGGTTCTCATTTTAGGGTCAACAAAAGGATACTGTTCCACAAGGGACACATGCCTTGCCTTTTATTATACAGCAAAACAGCAAATCTGCAGTCCGTTTTTGCTAAACACGCACTTGGCACTGGATTGCCATTAGTCAGTGGAGGTACATAAGCACCCTGGCCTGGTGAGAAGCAAGACGCTCAGAAGTGCTAGTGCTCGGCATGCAATCTGCTGCCTTTTGTGGCTGCAGTTTGATGCGAGGGCAGTAGCTCACGCGCTGTTCCATCAGCACTATTGATGTGAACAAAATCCTATTAACCTTCCAGAGCCCTGTGATTCACTGGGTAAGTAAACAACCTCATACTCTCCCTCTTCCCTATGACCTCGTTCAACCTCTGCTTACAAGCCCCTTCCTGATCCTGCACACTTGACTTCTTCATAGCCTGCCTGAGAAACAACAACAACAGCAATAATAATAATAATAATAATAATAATAATGGGTTTGACTACAAAAACACTGATAAGGGAAAACACAACACATTATGCTTATTTTACTTTCTATAAACAGATTATGAAAATATCATGGTCAAGGAGAATGTAAGTCACAAACTAACCTAAAACAGGTTTGATATCAACAAAATAAAGGTGAAAATCAATGACTTGATGAGCATTTACCATTTAGTGGTGCTCAACCATTGCTGACTGCAAGCCAAGCCACTGATGCATAGGCTAATAAATACAACCAAGCTGGCAACTTCTAGCTTGGTTGTCTCAGTTCAGCTGAAGAACGCCTAAAAAGTGCAGCACATCTGAACGTGAAAAACATGAAATGGCAAACGCTGAAGGCAGAGCAATTGGATATGACACTAGATAACACTCTCACACCTCACACAGGAGAGTTTGATTACTCCACCATACAGAGTCTGTGATCATCATTTCTATTATTACATTGTCATGAAAAGTATTTGTGCCTCTGCTGTTTTTTTTTTCCAGTTTTACATATTTGTCACACTATATAGTATCAAATTTTTGTTCACTTGTTTTAAATTACAATTTTTCTTTTTGAAGGAAAAAACATATTTGACCTCTGTGTCAAAATTGAATAAAGTTAATTGGTTGTGTCCATTGCAAATGCCAAACAGAATCTTTATTTTGGCCTACTCTTTTCATAAATTGCCCTTTCAATGTCCTGCCATGGCATCTTAATGGGGTTCAAGTCAGGATTTTGACTAGGCCACTTCTAAACCTTAAGTTTGTTTTTTGTTGAGCCCTTCCAACTGCAATTGAGGTTCAGATGATGGACTGATGACTGGACAATCTCCTGCAGGACTTTCTGGTACAGTAGCATTCATGGTTCTGTTAATTACAAGAAGTAACCCAAAATCTGAAGCAGGAAAGCATCTCCACACCATCACACTATCATCACCATGTTTGTTGGTATGATGTTCTTCTTGTGGAATGGTATGTTAACTTCACACCAGATGTAACAGTATCCCTGTCTTCCAACATGTTTCACTTTTAAAATCTCTTGGAGGGGCATTTACATTTGGGAAAATCCACTACTATTCCAAGTTTTCTCCAACTGGAGATGATGGATCACTACAGTCCTAAAACCTTATATAAGGCATTGTAGCCATTTCCAGACTAATACATTTATTTCAACAGCTTTCTCTTTCATCTACCCCAGAATTTATTTTCATAGAGATAGTGTGATATTTGTTGAGACTTTTTAGCCTTTTTCTTCAAAAGATATTTAGATTCAATAAGGCTGGCAATAATCAGGTCTGAGTGTATTTAGTCTAATTAATCCCAATTATGAACTAAAGTTGGTTAATTGGTTGGTTGCAATTACCTTTTCATACATGGGCAGTTGATGTTAGATAACTGCCTTTGATAAATGATCATTAAAACTGTTTTTGTTTACTCCTGGGCAATTAAATGTGACAAAAAAAAAAAAAAAAACAAGAAATCATGTCTTTCATAGTATTGTGTCTCTGAATATGACTGCAAATGTGTTTGTTTCACACAGTTGGCTCAGAAAAAAAACAAGTTGAAAAATGGTCAGTTGCGATAGGATAGGCCATGAAAGCTCTGAAAATGTGTTAGAAAATGTTACATGTGTAGCACTTCAGTCATAGGACTAGCAGAGAGATTTGAAAGTTGAATCACTATCACATCCAACAAAGTGGATCATAAAGAAAAGAACAATTATATGCACCCTCAAAATCCCAAAACCCCAAGGCAGGTGTAGTTTTTCAAAAGTTCCTCTCTGATGTCATCAGAAGGGGGATTTCCTAGTCTTTTAACCAGAAAATCTCACTGTAGGGTGCGAGTAGGCACATTTACAACAGGAGTATCAGATCACTTTACACTTTTGCCTTCACATGGATTGAGGTGTTTCCTTCAGTGGCTAATTCACATATTCAAACAGAGCTCTGTTTGCAGTATATATAGACACTCATGCATTCTAGACACCTGTTACTACTCACTCGCTAATTGTGTGGTTGATGATACATGATTTAGGTAAACAATTGTACACAAGCTAATGGAGTCACTTGAGCTTTGGTGGCTTGATTACAGAATGGCATAGTAATCCAATTATGTACATCAGACTACACGATCACCTGAATAATGTGTCAATAACAGCCAAGGATAAATGTCTGTTTCTACTGTGGAGTGAAGCATGAATGTACCGTAAGATACTGTACCAAGACGATGAGCTATATATTGTCATTCACAACTGTTAAGCAAGACACAATGCAAATATGCAATCACATATATTTATAGCGTGTACACACACACACACACACACACTATACACTATGTCTCTCGATAGCAATCTCACTGACATTTTTGCAGACACTTTTGCAGACAATCTTGCAAGGTTTGAAAGCCCCTTGAGTGCTTGTAGTTTTTGTCTCTGTCCACCTAAATACCCAATCAGTGTTCATGGGCAGGAGAAGAGAGAGTGAAGGTAATTGTCAATGTTCAGGGGCCTTTCAACCCTTTTGAACAAGATGTTCCTCAGAAGACAAAATGCGCTGGGAACTTCAACGTGTGAAATAATAGAGAGTATATAGCTCTGTCAGAACAGCCTGCACAAGCGGGATGGAAGAACCTGCAAATAGTGTAAACCACAGAGCACATGCTTGGAAAGCAGTAGAGAAAAATGAATGCATTGTCACTGTTGGAATAAAACCTTGTATTTCCAAAATAATAACTTTTCAGCAGAAGGAAAAAAAAAAACTTTTTCATGAAAGTTAATGTAACAAGACCTTACTTCAAGTAATTTTAGACCGTTTCCACCCATCTATTCATAACATTTTCACCTAGTATAAAGAGCATGCTGGCATTTTCAAGTAATGTAAAAAAATGTATATTCTGACAGCGATGATAGATCTAAAAGAAGGCAGAATGAACAGTGGGTGGGAGCCCTGGTGTGATTGTATTTCTCTGTGTGTTAGCACTTTAAACACATATGATTGGGAGGGTGATGGTGGTGGTGGGGGTTCGACACATCAATAATTATTCTGTATCCGTTCTGGGCTCATCACTTATTTTCCTATCTCCTCTGTGCAGCTCTAAGCAAGTGTTCACCACCGACCTGACAAGAATTGTCAATGATTTCTCCCTTGCTCTGCTGACAATCCCTCTGTGTGTGTGCAAGGGATTTAATTCCTCAAGCTGCTCTGCAGTCAAAGGCTAATTTTGTGCTACGCGAATTAGCAAAAGCAACTGAAAAGCCAAGGACGACATAAACCCTTTCTGCCATCTTCCTGAGTCCAACTCTCAGCTTATTATAATCAAGCCTGTGCTTCAGAAATGCTGCTCCCTTCCCTCCAGAATGCGGGCGTACTCTGTACATTACACCGCACTTTATCTCGAGGCACACAGTTGAGTTTTTTAGCACTTGCAGCACTCTTTCTGCCTTTGTCGAATAATTATTCCTGCTATAGAACAAAGGGTATCTGTTCACGTCTGCCAATGCCACAGAGAGTGCAGTGTCGGGCCAAACAGGGCGCTGTATTGTGCCAAAAAGTGTTCACTGAGCAAATGAGTTTGCTATCAGTATTCCTTGCCACGCTGTGCTCTCCCTGTAGTGTCTCTGAAATGAGCAGAGGGACTGCGGCTGGGGCGGAACGAGGATCCAATTGGCCAAGAACACAACAATGATAGTTTTCATGAGTCACTGTAAATGGCCACCACATGGCCGAAGGATATTTTATTCTGAAATGTCTTTTAATTTGTCCCTAAAGCCCTCAAAGAGGTTTTTTTTTTTTTTTTTTCGTGGTGGTAGTGGTGGTGGTGGTTGGGGGGAGGGGGGAGGGGGGGGCAGTAATTAGGGCACCCTGTGTACTCCGCTGAGGCCATAGAGAGCAGCCGAATAGAAAACATTGGCTACATTGTGGAAAAGAAACATCTGGAGTATTGTGATTCAGAGGCATCGGAAATGAAAAATACAAAAGGGATTACAATCAGATAGACTTGTTACTAATGCACGTGTAACAGCAGTAATGGCAGGCTTTGAGGTGGACGTGCACGGGGCAGCGCGTACCCGAGAGCCGTTTTAGTGCATTAGTCCATAAAAAAAAAGATAAATGACCAGCCGTAGTTGAAGGAGAATTCAATTAAATAGCTGCTGTTGTTTATGTAATTGTAGAGAACATGCACCCCATACAAGGTCTGCAGAGGTTATTCTGTGCAGAAAGGATTGTTTTGCTTTTATCTCATATGCTGACAAGCAGCAGAGTCATACTGTCTAAGGCTTCATTTAGACAGTTAGTCAAACCAACCTGTATCATTAATTCATTAATGAATAAGTATATTTATTCATATTGAACACATTTAGAGCCTCCTCTTCTGGGTTTCAAGGGCAAACAACATTGTTACTATGTACTGATGATTGTGTATGTTTGTACAGTTTAATTAAACAAGAGTAAATTAGGTGTGTTTTGTTTACATCATTACATTAACCATGGCTGGTGTGTGCTCATGCATATATGCACAATGTATATGGGTCGATGACATGGCCTGCTGTTTTCTGTGTTCATCTCCATTATTTTCCTATTAAGTAATTTATTAAATATATGACATCACAGTATTCTATGTGAATATTTTTGTGCATGAAAGTAAGTTGTTTTCAGCCTAATATGGTTGTAGTGCCTGTCACTTTGGTTTATTTTATGTATACAGTATTGTGCACCCTTGAGCCACCCCTCAGTTCTTTATATTTTCCTTTGAATCACCCTGTTGGTGCAAAAATATTATGTGATGTCTGTCAGACATCTTTGGCATATTGAGTAGATTTAATGAAAGAAATGGGAACAAATGTTTTACTGCGACAGGCTGCAAAGCGCCTACCCATGTATAGTACCACAAGTGTACTATCACCCTATATGACCTTCATGGTGTAATAACCCCAAGAAATACATGCAAAAACTCTTGCAGATACAAAAAGACTACTTGAGAAATCACCTTCTGCCATAAGTAATAAGAGTAACAAATTAAAGTTGGAATAGAAATGGGCACCAGCCACCGGTGAGGAATTGGCTAAAATTATTGATTACCAACAAAAAGCAATATCTGCAACGATGATGGCCTTTTCTTCTTTATATCCACTGGGGTATGTAAATTTGACCACAGACCACCCCATTTTAATGACCTACCAGTGTAAGTGTTTGCTGTTCAAGTGTATGTTTACTCCAGAGACTTACACAATTATTTTATATAGATCCCATAAGCCAGTGTACTCTGTTGTCTGTCAAATACCAATTAGCCCGAAGACGCTTGTGTGTGCGTTGGCTTTATGCCGTCATCTTCTTTCATTGTGTGTCTTTGTCTTAGACAACTTCTTATGGATTTAAAGCTCACATCTGAGAGAGCCAGACTGAATTGGAGGATTTTTCCATAATAAAGGACGCAGAAAGTCTAATTATGGTGCTGTCAGGGGATTTTATACATAGCTGTAATGAAAATGGGATTTACATTATTATAGCAGCTCGTCCTGATCAAAAACCACATCAGTGGTCCCTCTCTGATTCTCCGGCATTTTGGTGTAATATACCATTTGTTCTCAACGGTATCTACAATAGAAAATATCTCTTGCTTTGTAATTATGAAGACTCTCTGGAAAAAATAGTCTGCATTATATGCAATAAAAGTCGTTCGGCCTCAATTATCTGTAGAATTTTTTTTTTTTTTTTACTGATGATTCGCTCTCTAAAAGCAATAACAGTAAGTAAGTCTTGAATCCCAGGTGGGCCATGAACCATCAATGGTAGGGGGTCTCCAAGAAAACAGTTTTCTGCTTTGGTACTGGAAGCTGCAGAAGATAGAGTGGCAGGTAAACATGCACATAGTCATCTGAAAAGAAAACACTTAATGCAACTCCGGGTGTCATTTAAAGTCTCCAAAACTGGTTCGTCCCACATTACAGTCGTTGGTGGGAGTCTCAAGTTGTCATCTGTAAATATGTAGAAAAATAATTAGATTGTATCTGAAGTTATTTATATCTTGCTTTGCCTGGCATGCATGCCGTGGCCCTCCCGCTCTCCCCCATGTCACTCTGGAGAACATGGACCCACGAGATAGAGCGCACAAACATTTCATTAACCACATGCTAATGAGCTCCATGCTAATGTTTGCATACATTACTGCCTCTTGCGCTGAAACCTCAGACAGTCAACCCAATCCCTTTTTCCCTACTCTATGACAATTTCTGCTTTTGTTTGTTTAGACCTTTGAGTCATTCTTGTCAAAAGATTTATCAGTTGAGTTAGCTTGACAGGTCAGAGGAGGTTAATTACAAATCCTGCCCATGAGTCGTCCCACCCTGGCTAATGGAAATGCAGTTTTAAAAAACACTACATAGTCAGATAGAGGGTGTTTTCTTGTCTATTGTTTATTATTTGTTGAGATAAACATGTTGAGGCATCATTTTCCACAAAGAAAATGATTTAAACTTAGGTTTTGTTGGGTGTCATTTCAGTGGCAGCTCAACCAGAATGTCTCTGCATGTACTGACATACAAGATTATGTTTCTAACCCATCATGAAGCTCCCAGGCTCTTTCTACCCAAACTGAAGCACACAGTGTTTGTACTCATACCAAACTACAGAGAATATTTCTGAAATGCACACTGAAAGACATCCTTATAGGTCAGCCACAACCTCTACAAACCTGACTCCGTCTCCGCCTGCTGTGGTGGCACAGAATGAAAGCGTGGCTCAAGCAGCAGTTCTAATTCCTGATGGCGAAACTGAAAGCTTTCAGATGACAAGGACAGAGCAAGAGCGTTTCTGCATTTTAATTTTTGCAAATATGCAAATATATCTCCAGCATCCAGTTTCTCACATGAATCACAGTGGAAAAAAGACCTTCTGTTTTTAAAGCAAGCATGTCAGATAAGTCAGAAAGTAGCAATGTATACAGACTCAGTAAAAATCAATGTACCGCTATACAAAGTATTAAAGAATGACCTCCAGTAAGTGGAGGTCTGTGTAAGTCAAAACACAGCATGTAGCTGTATGTGCATATACTTGCATGTTATATGGTTTTGTGATCCAAAATAAGAATGCTAACAATACACAGCTGTGTTCCACCAGCCACCTACGTGAAAGAAAATACATACATGCAAGACCCAAGTAACGGCCATTGTGTGTAGATTACGCAATTGCTCTTGTATAACGGACAGCTAATATCATTTCACAACTGGAAACACTGATAGCATGTGATGATGCAACCCTTAATATGAAGTATAAGCCACACAGATTATTTGAGTTCTAACCATGTGCAGCAAACAAAAATAGGCCAAATAAATATTAATACACATATATAATATATACAATAAAATATTATGTAGCCCGGAAATGCGCTGTAATTACTGAATTACTTTGCATTTTACAATCTTGAAACTGTGGCTTTTAAAGTTACCCAAACCACTAACGTAATAAAGGCAATATTCATTTTGTTACCTCCTATAAACCAGTGACTAATTTTGTTGCTTTATAACGATTTTAGTGAAATATGCATGACAAAATGGATAACAGTGTTCTCGGGACCAAGCGGTTATTTCTGTCCAACGGGACATGTGTAGTTCCAGAGATGGCCTCTTCAGGTAGTGTCCTCAATCAAGATAAGAAGCATTGCAATCAGTTGGAGAGGAAGCAAGTACACAACTACTCTTGTTGCTAAGAGACAGGTGCAAAAAGGAAAAGTTTTCTTTTGGAAAGGCGCTTATTTGTGCTCAGGTCAAATGTTGCTGTGTTCATGCTCAAACTCTTGTGGGAGGAAATAAACAAATAAATACACAACATATATACTCATTGTGAGCCAAAACACCTAAACTGAGGAAATAAGCCTGTGGTAATTTCACCAAAATCTAGCAGAAACTTGATGAAACTTTCTGTTACCAACAAGGGTACGACCCTGCTTAGGGAACAAAAGTGTATGAAAGAGAGAGAGAGAGACTTTACTCCAGACTTTTTTAAGTGTATTTTTATGTTTAATAAAGTTAAGTTTATTAAATTAAATTTTTCGAAACACATTTGGACCATGTTGTAGCTTTGTGTGTTTATGGTACTTGTACCTTAGTGAATTAACTTTTATCTGGACAGTACCGTTTTTCTGAAGTAGAGCAGAGGTATATAATTTTGCCTAAGTAAAAGTTTGATAGCTTTGTATTTTCCTGAGCATTTCTAATAAAACTTTCACTCGTACCAACCTAACCTTTAGTCTTTGCAACCTCTGACTTAAGGTTTATCACTTTATTTTAGACTGAAAGGACCCTAAAAAGACAAGAGTAACTCCTAACAAGCTTCAGTTTTTATGCTGAAAGATTCTGCATGTCCTAAAAAGACTTGCAGGTTTTGTCATTTGTTTTATGATAATGTACAGTTACTTGCAGTCACATTGCTTTATAAGCTCTGGTTACTCTACACATCTCTGCTTTGGAGTTCGAAACTTCAACAGAATTCATGACATCATCATACAACTTCATTTTCAATTTTTATGGCTTATAGAAAAGACCACATAAGAATGTAAACTACATGGAAGAACATGAGGTGAATTAATCAATTCCGTGCGCTTTCTTTCCCAGCTTCATTCTGACATGGACTCAGAGGATGGATCCGTGAAGTATGTTCTTACAGGAGATGGAGCAGGAACGATTTTCGAGATTGATGAGAAATCGGGTGATATTCATGCCACCAGACGGCTGGACAGAGAGGAGAAAGCCTCCTACACGCTGAGTGCTAAAGCAATCAACAAAACCTCTGGACAGGTCCTGGAGAGGGCCTCTGATTTTATCATCAAAATCCACGACATTAACGACAATGAGCCAAAGTTCAGTAAGGACACCTACGTGGCCAGCGTGCCTGAGATGTCCAGTGTCGGTGAGTTTTCTTTTATAATCCTGTTTTTAAAACTCTACCTCTGTGAAAGTTCTGATGTATAAGCAGTTAAACTTGATTCATTGGCAGTAGGCCATTGAAGAGTGTAAAAATCTGATTTCAACAAATATAAATGGTGTAAAACAGTCTAAAACCGGTGTTTGTTCTCCTACATGCTCACCTTTTGCTGCTCTTTTGCTCGGCCGCTCTCTGGACCCCCTCCTTCTGCAGGTTTTCCCCACCCACTTGTGGGCGGAGACTATCCTGAAAGTTCTCCCGGGTTCAAAGATCTTGTGTTTTTCCGTTTGTTTCTAAGATCTAAAATAAAAGAAGTTTGGGTGTTTTTGTACTTTATGGACATTTTTGTGTAACACCATTTTAAAACCCCAGTATGAGGTTTTCCCTGGTTCTTGGTACAGTGGATTTTTCATGTTTTCTGTGATGCACTTGAACTGAAGCACATCTTATTCAACAAGGAGGAATGCATCAATGGCCCCATTGAATTTACACATCAACTATCCCCTCTGGTTATTGGATTTTGCTCTTGAGGAAAAAGTGCTTCTATAAACAGACCTTATACCATGTAAAATAAAATTGCATGTCTACTAAGGGTAGTCTTGTAAATAAAACATCGCCATAATCGTGTTGGGAGTGGACTTTTGACCTCTTAAAAGATTACTTTCCTAACAGAACAACGGTATGTGTGGCTCTGGAGGAACATCGCCATCACTAGAACAGTCAAAGCAGAACAGGATGCACGGCAGAGCTGAGAGCACTGTGATTTTTAAGTACACACCAAATAAATTTGGTTTTCAGGACACTTAATTGTCACCACAACATTCAACCTCAGACAATTTTCCCTAAGGGATGAAAAAAATTACTTCACCAAGTTTTAATTAATCCTGTTATCATCAATAATTTTTACAGCTATTAAGACAAACAGACTAAATCAAAGTAGACGAATGCAACAAAGCAAACGGAAACCCATTACTCGCTACGAAGCCCCGAATTAACCTGCAGCTTTATCTTCAATGAATCAAAACTCATTTGCTGATGAGATAAAGCATGGCAGGCTGTTTTGATTAGAGATTTTGGGTTATGATAACATAATCATTGTTGATCTTAATGATCATGACCAGCAAATGAATCAACAGCCAAGAAAAAATTAATCAGAGTTAAATGAGAGAGTCGTGTAAGTGTGCGGCAGCACATGCATTTCCTATCTCCAAGTCCTTCCAGTCAGACAACTCTTTAAATTGGAGGCTTAATAGGTTCATACAGGAACTGATATGCTAATCAAAAGCTTGTTAAAAATAAATTAAAATCCATAAATAATGGAATAGTGTTTGATTCATATATTTGAGTCTGTTATGCACTTCTAGTGCTACTTAATTCATCTCCATGAGGGTGAGGCTTAAGCACCAAAGTCGTTTCGCAGCAGTGACCAGGTTTTACAGTGCACATGGGATATGAAGTGCTGCACAACTCACTATAATGGAAATTATGAAAATATAGAGCTCACTGAAAAAAAGAAGGAAAAAAAAACTAAAACTGTTTTACTAACAAGCTGAAATTTGCATTTTTTAAGTCTTTTATATATTATAATATAAACATAGCATTCTATTTCCAGTCCTAATGGTCCATGTATGGAAACTAGACTGCAAAAGCAGCTCATTTTTAAATAATTATCTATATCTTATTTTAGTAATGTTGTGAGGTCACAAAAACCAATGCATTTACATACATCTGTTCAGCAGTTCGTTCATATTGAAAAACTGTCACTTACATACTTTGGTCTTAAAACCAGAGTGACAAAAACAGCCTTTTTTAACTCTTAAAGGCTGAAAAATGGACCTGGAAAAATCAGAAAAAGCGTTTTTTTTTTTTTTGCACATGAAAGCAAAAGGCCCACCCCAGACCTCAGACCTCACATTTCCTTTATTATAAATAATATAATAATCATGAATAAAATAAATAAAGGCAAAAAAAAAAAAGGGATATGGTTCCTTTAAAAATACTTTACCTTCCCTATTCTCCTGGGCAGAGCCTGAATTTTATTTGGTGGCTTTTCAGCGTGACAGGAAGTCACATATATACAGTAGTCTGGGGTAAAAGCAGCAGTCTTAATGGACCTCTCTCTGGCTCCCTGAGGCTGTGGCACTTGAAACCCTCCATGTGTCTGTCTCTTTCCCCCCAAGCCCCTGCTCTCCTTTTCATTTGTGTATTTCTCTCCAGGGTTCAGAGTTACATCATCCACAGCACTCTGACTCTAAATGGGACACTGCATTCATTTGCCACCTCTTTTTTTTTTTTAGCTTTTTTTTTTCTTTTTTAACCTTCCCTCTTCTCGTTCCGATCCTTGCTTGCAAGGATTCAAGCGCACAGCATGTGTGGAGTGGAGGGGGTCATGGGTGGCACTCGCATTTAAGCTGAACAAACCGGCCATGTGTCGTGAACGTGCTCTCTGTTAATCAGGCCTGGCCATCCGTGAAGAGTGAGCCAGCGCTCGCTCCATGTTAGCCCAGCGCCATCGGACTGCGACAGATGTTTCTGCGTTCATTAGTATTCTCCAAGCTGGTCAGAAAGTGAACGCCACTCAACAGAGGTCTCTAGGATGCCAAGGACGGTGTGGATAGGTGGCACAGACAGCATGTGCGCAAGGCCCACCTTCAGAGGTGAGACGGAAGAGGGCTGGGTCACCTTTAAAGTCCATTCCCCAAGCAGGGACAAAGTTTCCTGCGATACAGAAATGCAAAGAGACATTTGAGGCGAAACTAGCAGGGCGTGACTGCGGCTAATTCCATTTGTGTGGCTAAATCATAATGGGGGTGGGGTCTGGTGTTCAGATCCAGGCCTCTGTCTCCTCAAGATGTCACTTCGTTTTTATCCTCCTTTTTGTGACATTTTTGCGTTTCTATTAATAACGGTGGAATTTTCTCTCTAATTGTAATGTCTAGATACAGCCGTCGTCTAAAGCAATTGTTGAATGGAAAATGAAAGTCTAAAAATGTCATGCTACAGTCATCTGAAATAGCCTACTTTTGGGTTAATTAGGCTAATTATAATGTTTCTTTGAGCAGATCAGACCATGTTACTCGAGTTAGATGATCTTTCGCAGTACAGAGTTGCAGCAGAGCACGAAGACGGTCCCCGTGACCCAGTAAGCGGCAGACAGAGGAAAAAATGTGACTATCAAAGAAATGTCCATCTCAAAGCAGCGTTGGAGTAATTATGAGATTATGATTTAGATAAGAAACAGCACGAGATAAGCTGAACAAGGATAAAAGAGCCAGTGATCTAGCAACGGCTCGCCTTCCTCACTGTTCACACTGGGGGGTTCACACACATTTACATGTTTTAATTACAACTCAGAGTGTGCACATATGCTGGATTAACAGCACCGGGATGTGTTTTCGCCAACATGGTGGAGGCTATGGTGGGTTTCGGTCTGTCATTATTATTATTCTTATTATTAGACTCATAGCGGAATGCTGCCGACCCACCTCATTTGTTTTCCATCATTGGAAAACACCAGCTGTCCTTTACATTATGTGAACATTTTATCATGAATGATTAGAAATGGCCCAAGCATACATGGAATTAACTCTTGTTACATGAACATACTTATTTTTATTTCTTTCACACAGTTATTTCAGAGCTATAAGATCTTATGACAGTAACAATTTGCATAGCTTAATAGCAAAAGGATTTTGCAATGTACAATAAAAATGTTCACACCTGGGTTGTCTTTCTTTCCCACTCTCTGGTTTTCTCAGGTGCATTTGTGATGAGAGCAACAGCTACAGACGCTGATGATGAATCTTATGGAAACAGTGCTAAGCTTGTGTACAGTATACTACAGGGACAGCCCTACTTCTCTGTGGAACCTGAAACAGGTATGTGCATGCAAGCATAAAAGGGAAGTAATTTACTCTGTATGTGCATATAAATTTGTTTCTATGTATCTATTTAATCAGCATCAAATTTGACATTGTAATATTTGTACTCCTATATTATTGCGTTTGCATCCCTTTTGTTACTTCGTGCACATGTGTGGAAGCTTCTTTGCACAGCATTTTCACTTCATCCTTTCAGCTTGTGCTGTGATGTCAGGTAGTCAGCGTACTAAGAGCTTTTTCTGCCTAAGTGAACAATTTAGAGTCTTTTTGGGCACCTTATTGAAAGCTGTGCGCTCCGGCTACCGGCCAGCTCAGCGGCTTCAGAAGTCCAGTCTGTCTAGCCCACACTGCATGATTTCCACCCTCTATCCCATTTGGATGCTTGAAATGCAGAAAGTGGCATTTTGAAAGTACAAGGTCAAGGTGCCCAGTCCGTGTTTTCATTGCTGAACCCTGAAACCATTTAATACATTTACACTGTATTACATTCTGTCCTGCACTGCAGTTCTGTATCGCTACTCTGCCTAGACATGGAGACACTATGAAGATACAGTGAGTCACTTGGGAGTATAAAGGTCATATTAAATCATACAGGCAAAATTCACTGCAACAAGCTTGACTGTCCAGCCCAATTTCACTTTGGGTCTAATGAAGCTAAACCCTTTGACTGATGATCTGCTTTATTAAATAAGGTTTCTGTCTGAACCAGTAAGCTTTTTGTCTAAATCAATGTGAAATCATGATGGCACGTTCAAATCGATGCACTGTAGTCAGCCTACATTCTCAAAAATGAAGGTTTATAAATGGTTCTTGGACTCAACCAGGGAGGGTTGGAGTCTGAGATGTTTAATCAGATATGTTTGGTCTAAAAATTAGAAAACTGATAGAATCTGACTCTCTAGGACTGGTTTTCACAATCTCACATTAGTTGTAGGTATAAAACCTTTACACTATGTAAGGTTCTTTAAACTGTAAAAGGGTTCCCCATACTGTCCACTGGAAGGCTTGGTAACACAACTGAAAATTCATTTTTATTACCATTAACATAAACCTAGATGAACATTTAGCAAGGCTTATTTTAATAAGCCTTTAATGTAATAAAGATTGCTTTGGTCGATTGTTAAAGTTGATGCTTATTAAAATAAACCTTTATAAATATTTGTATATCTGTTGTCATAAAATACTTATATATTATGAATGAGCCAATTATTAAATTATTAATTATTAAAAAGATAAGGGTGTCCAGTACAATATAAATGTTATTGTATGAAGGCCGTTGTACTAATGGCAACACTTATGCATGTTTGTTTTCTATCAGGTGTGATACGGACGGCTCTGCCCAATATGATTCGAGAGAACAGGGAGCACTACCAGGTGGTGATCCAGGCTAAGGACATGGCAGGACAGATGGGGGGTCTCTCTGGGACTGCCACAGTCAATATCACGCTGCTGGATGTCAATAACAGCCCTCCACGCTTCCCTCATAGTGAGTTCTGCTATTTTCATGCTGGACGTGTGAAGGAATAGTGAAAGAAAATCAAAACACATTTCCATCTGAATGAAACTGCACGTGGCTGCACTGAGTTGTGTCACCAATTATCCATGAGGTGATCTTTGTATTGCTTGTGGGTTTTTTTTTTTTGTTTTGTTTTTACCATTGACTTTAATGTAAATGTTTCTTGGCTATGACAGTGCCCATGTTCCAACTGTAGTAAAATAAAAGTGCTCAGAGCAGTTCCATGCTGACCCAGAAGACACATTATGAACAAAGGAGGATACTTACAACAGAATGAAAGAATGTGCATGTGTATGTGTGTGTGTCTTTGTATGTGTGTGAGGGAGAGAGAGACAGAGAGGAAGAGAGCGAGCAAGCGAGAGAGAAAGCAGGAGAAAGAGCACAGTAGGAGCTTCTTTCAGTTTGATAATCCCTCTTTTCGCTTCACTCTCAAATCCAATACATGAAGCAACATCAGAAACACACGAGGCTTGGGAAATGGGGGGAAAAAAAGAGAAAACAACATGAAAAACTCCAGTGGTTCATTGGACCTGAGATTCTATTAAACAATAACCACAGAGCGGCAGCTTTGCCTCTCCCCCGAGATGTGAGTAAACAAATAGACAAATACACTCTGAAGCACTGGCGTAGACAAGAAAGAGTGCACTCAGAGACCTAGCTGTTTGCTCAGTTTATTCACTACATTCTCTCCCTCCTTCCTCCTGGAGGTGCCTACCACCTCTCCACGCCCGAATCGGCTGAAGTGGGGTCTTCTATTGGGCGGATCAAGGCCAACGATGCTGATGCAGGTGTGAACGCAGAAATGTGGTACAGTGTTTTGGATGGAGACGGGCAGGATGTGTTTAACATCGTCACTGACGCCACCAGTCAGGAGGGGGTGATCACAGTCAAGAAGGTAAGCGGCTCATGTTTCAAACATGCTGTAAATAGCTACCCATGAACTCTGTTCTGATAAACAACCCTCTGTCTTCCACAACCCCCCCCCCATCCCCCCTCCACACACACACACACACACACACACACACACACACACACACGTATAGTCACATATGCACCTCTTGAGCCAAGTGTTCAGAGAAAGTAATCCCTTAAATTGAAGCCCTCTTGTCCTATTAGCTCTTCAAAGGTGCGTAATTCTATTCATCGCCAAGGTCTCCCTATTCCTTTTTGTATAGCATAGGGATCTTTTTGCTTGGTGAAATCTGCCTATGGCTAACCCCCAACCCCCCCAACCCCCTCCTGTAGGGTCAGGCTTTGAAGAAGCTCTAGCAATTATTCATTTTTTTTGCTAAAATAAGAATCAGAGATAGATATTGAAGTACAAAATAGAAAAAAAAGAAGGGGGTGACTTCAATGTCTAAGCTGCAAGTAATTAAAAGGATGCATTAAGATCAGTCATTTGTGCATGAACAAAAAAAATGATACTTAACATAGAAGAAAGGAGGCAATGATAAGCACCGTTCAACAAGAGTATCACACAGTGGCTCAGCTTTAGAATGAGAAAAGTTCAAGCCCAACAGAAGCTAAGGGATATCATTAATCCACAGTCAAATGCACTATTGTGGCCAAAGCTGAAAAGACCTAAAGAAGTAAGGCCTCCTTTTAATCCAAGGGGAAATGGGACCTATTCAGAGATCTCATTATTTCTTTTTTTTTTTTTTTTAACTCCTTCTTGTCTCCAGCCACTAGATTATGAAAGCAAGAGGACATACTCACTGCGTGTGCAGGTGACGAATACACACGTGGACCCACAGTTCAGTCACTTGGGTCCATTCAGTGACACGGCCACAGTCAGGATTGCAGTCACAGATGTAGATGAGCCGCCTGTATTTGGCCGGAGTTATTACATCTTTGAAGTGGACGAGAATGCGCCTCCCGGGAGCTCTGTCGGCTCTCTGACTGCCCGGGACCCTGATGCTGTTAATCACCTTGTCAAGTGAGTGATTTTGATTTCGAAGTTGACTAAATTCCTCTTGGTACACCATAAAGTCATTCCTCTTTTATAAAATGCAGTGGTTTCATGACAGATTGCAATTCATTTCACAACTACTTTTGTACTAGTTTGGGTGTGTGAGGATGCCATCTGCAGGAGATGATACAGTAGGCTTCGAGTTATTTCAGACGGAAATGAATGCAGCTTAATAACTACTTAAACTGTTTATATTGAAGGAAGATATCAGATCTTGACATACACTACCAGTCAAATTTTCTACATTTGCATGTTACTCACTTAATGTTTAGGAAAAACACTCTCAATATTCTTTGCTAACAAAAAATGCAGTATGTTCACCATCTGAGTACCTCTATTAGCCAGAAAATGTCCTATTTTTCATTCATTACTGCTGACCTATAAAAAGCCACTTAATATAATTATAATGCGGATCACCAGACAAGTGTTAGATATTTAACAAGCTATTAAGTAGCATCCAATTGAATGAAACAGTTAACTAATGCATTTAAAGTTAAAGGACAGTCTAGAATTTGACTCTGGATCACCACACAACCTGTTAATAGGAGTCAGACATGCACTGTTACAGATTCTTTCATCTTATAAAGGAAACTTGTTTTATTTGACATATTTTAATTTCCAGTGTTTAACAAAAATAAAAACCTGCAGTTTATGAAATAAATGGATAAGTGGTAAAAACCTGTGGTGTGCAAAAACTTCTGACTGGTATAAAATTTGTTTAGATGTGCTATCCAACATTTTGTTCTAACCAATGAAAAAAAGAACTTTTTCTGTACATCATGCATTCTTTTAATCTGAATTATTTTAACAGTTTTTAAACACAGTTTTAACACAGTTTCAAAAGTGAACATCCAATGGAATCTTACTGTACAGCTCCACAGATAATGTTGCCAAATTGAAATAAAAATTATTCTTTGGTTTAGAAAAACCACTTATGGCTTCCTAGAGAGCTTTATATAGACAGTTCTAGTTTTTATTAGCTCTAGCATCTAGTTATTGTAAGGTCTGGTATGGAATTAGAGGAGGGGTCCCAGTCAGAGGTTACCAGACAACCCTCTCCAGATTACAGCTCCA
>JBBPCZ010000115.1:39794944-39810999 GCA_037974445.1 Brycinus macrolepidotus | reverse complement strand
ATTTTAACCACCAGTAAACACACAGACACCAAAAACACATCAAAACAGGAAAAAAATGACACTAATGGGGAGAAATAGCCAAACATGATGCTTTGTCTTCATCTGAGACACACCTGACCGGATTCAGCCATTTTTTTAACGTAAAACTCGATTTTTCACATGCGGCATGCGGTTCGTTGTGTGAAACGCGTTCACGCACGCACGTTCGTTCTGTAAGGCGATCGTTAAGCCGGGTACCACTGTATTTCTAAAATATTTATGAGAGTAGACTTATTGTAAAGTACCATACAATCGCTAATGAATCTCTTTGGGACAAAGTCAGACGAAGATCATCCAGTTGTTACCTAGTGCTGATAACAGAGAAATGCCCATTAATGCTGGCAATGTTGTTTACTCTCCAGATAACACAGCGCGGATATTGACACGCAGGTCAGGCTTCAGTCGGCATGAGATGAGCTCGTACCTGCTGCCTGTAGTGATCTCAGACAACGACTACCCCATCCAGAGCAGCACCAGCACTCTAACCGTGCGAGTGTGTGCGTGCGACAGGAGCAGGAACGTGCAGACCTGCAGTACTGAAGCCCTGCTGCTCTCCGCTGGCCTGAGTACTGGAGCACTGGTGGCTATCTTACTCTGCATCATCATACTGCTCAGTGAGTAACGCCATAGATCTCCCATCATGCTCATTCTGCACTGTCAGGAATAAAGCTACTGTCCTGGTAAATGTTAGTCCTCCAAGGTTTCAAACGCTATAAATCAACCCTCAAAGATACATCACGGTCCTTAAGGTTCAATTTGGGGTCTTAAATGTGATTTAAAGGTGCAGTACATTTGCCTTCACAAGTTAAACTAAACCACAAAGCTTGGAGTAGTGATAATGCATAAATAAAATATACTGTTATGTCCCCTAACTAAAGGTACTCTTGAGGGTCCCACTGCATTTGTGCTCTGAAAGGTTCTTTTTTTTTTTCCTGACAGTCTAGACCATTTCATTCTTCTCAGACATCTACTTAATATTATTTCCAGACAAATTAAGGTTCTCAGCATGATTCAAGGGCCTTCATGAGTGCAGGCTAATGCAACATTTATGACTATTTAGGACACTGCAACAAGTGCATTCCACACAAAAATATAAGACTCTTAGGAGAGATGCCATAGAAGGCACTCTTTGGTTCCTTCAAGAACCCTTAATAGATGCTTCTTCAAACCATTTTTGTAAATGAGGTGTGTGGGGAAAATAAAACCCCAGGCCACAGACCTTTGGAACCTTTATTTTTAGGAGCATGCAAATCTACCTGTTCATTTTCGAAACTGATTAGGCTGTCTTTTATGTATGTCAGAGATATCTTGGTCTATGCTGTCATGCTGTGTACTGACCTACATCTGCTCTTTCCTTGATGAATGATTGAGTGTGAATTGCTGCACGAGGGTCTTGCAACTCACAGCAAGCTCCTGGCCACAGCAGTGCCCAGCACCACTTCACTACACTATTAAGTGCCTAAACGTGTAGTAACAGTGGTAGCAATAGTAGTAGTCGTTGTCATTTTATTTAGGTCCTTATTAACAATTTTCTAAATAAATGAAGGTACCACTTTACAATAAGACTATCCTTATAAAGGGTTTAGAAATGATTTATAATCAGGTTGTAAATTGGGTTGTAGACAGTTTATAAATCATTAATAAGCAGTTATGCACAAGTTATAACAGTTGTCATACATTGATGCAGGCTCACTGTTTGGCAAGACCTGGTGTTGTAATGGTAGTAGCATGTTAACAAAGCCCTGATGAAGCTGACAGTTTAACATTCTGCCTGAGAAAGAGACAAGATAAGCTCAGCAACTATCAAGATCTGAGATCTTGCCAAATAGTGAACCTGCATCAATGTATGTACAACTGTTATAACTTGTTTATGACTGCTTTTTAGTGATTTATAAACTGTCTACAACCTAATTAACAACCTGATTATGAATCATTTATAAAGGGTAGATAATTGTAAAGTAGTGCCTTTAAGATCACTTTAGTTTTATATAATATTGCAATAGTTATGCAACATTTTTTGGTTTTTGCATTATTTAGGTGTGGTTTCCAGCATAATTAATGACTGATTTTTCAATTTATGAAAAACCTTTTTACCCAGAGCTATATGTGGTGTATGGTGTACTATGTTGCTGTGAAGTCTCATGTTCTTACTTTCAAAGAACTTCATGACTTCATTCCAGTGTCTGTAGTTCCTCTGTCTGGACGTTCTCGCTGTCTTTATCTCTACTGGCATGAATTCAGTGTGTGGTATCCAGTCTGCTTACGATTAAATCCTCCATCCTTCTGTGTAGTTTCTTCACTCCAGGCTGTCAGCTATCTTATCCTTCTCTTATCCTTCTCTTTCTTCAGTTGTTTGACTTCGTCCATCAGATCAAGTTGCATAACTTGTTGTTTAGCCACTTTACTCGGCTCGTCTGACAAAGTTCTGAGATTTTCTGATCTCTTCCTCAGCTGCATCACTGGCATTTATATTTCAATTTGATTTTGTCTTTGTTTTGTTCATTTCTTTCATTTTTTTCTTTTTTTTCTTGAGTATCCACAGTCCCCAGGGTGCTGCATCTTGTAAACAGTTCAGTGTGTGGTATTTGTTGCCTGTCAATATACTTAAATGAACCTAGTATTTTTAACAGGAACACATCATCATCATCATCATGAGAAGATCCATAAGAACTGTGTACTGTACCCGTTTAACATATGTATACAAATGAAACTTCTTAATTTGTACAACCCCTCTGGACACTCCGATGACATACCACACTTTTCGGCTATTATTTATTCATTTTTCTTTTTAATTTTCCCCAAATGCCTTCTTTAGGTAACCGAAAAAACTAGGGCAAAACTAGGGCGCCCCATTAAGACATTACTTTAGGTAATACTTATAGAAAGACTGCCTTGCCCCTCTTTTCCCTCCCTCTCTACATCTCTGAAAGTGCAACGGTGGGGAAAAAAAGCTTTCATTATTAAATGCTTGCAATTGACAGAAAGGCCTTTGTGTTCTTGCAAGCCCCTAAGTAGGTCGCATGCTCCTGCCTGACATCGTAAAACACTGCGTTTACCCGCTTCCAAGTTAATGCAGTATGAACAAAGCACCCAGCTCTGAACAACACGAGTTCGTTCTGAGGAAAAGAGGCAAGAAGCTAAATATGTTGTGTTTGTATCCTGAGGCACAACAATAAGAAACTGTCAAGACTTTAAGTGTGCCACTTGACCAAACATGTCTCATTGCCCACCTGAGGAAAAATGATCAGCTTCAGTACAACTTCTGAGTACTGTGGATGTACTAGCGATTTGTTTTCATGGGCTTGAAGTGGCTGTGTTAATTTGTAGGCTAATATCTGAACTGCAGTTCTTTGAACTCACTGCCTTGAACAGTTTTAAAAAACTGTGGTTGAATGCATCAGTCATTAATCAATCTCTTCATCAGATAAACTGAGTAACAGAGTGGGGAAAACATGAAATAGAGGACTCCCTGGGCATGGAAATGATGAACACTGATTTAACGCTCTTGCTCAGTAGTCAATATGCTAGGCATGTGTCTTTGAGGACGTATCACACATATTTATGACAGCTTGTACTCAGTGTCAACTCATTATATTTAACAGGCTCCCACTATAGACTCCACCTGCCATACTCCAACACCTGGCACACATTATATTGTTTTGTATATCAAGCACTGTCAGGTCCACCATCCCCCCTCCTTCTCTTTCTCTTACTAACTAGCCTGGGCCTTCATTTTTCAGTAGAGGAGTTATAGCTCTGAAGGTTGAACCTCAGCGTTTACGGCTTTTGAGCGCAACATCATGACACCTGCTTGTTACCCTCTTTCCCTCTCTCCATCGCTTCCTTGCTCCAGTCTTTCTTTTTGAAGAGCTGTCTTATTCACCTCCACAGCCTACCGTGGTTAAGGGGAGCACTGGGCCATAACGAGAGATTGCTAGCTTCACCTCCAACACCTCCCCCCACCTCCAGACCTCAGAACATGCCCTCCCCACCCCACAACCCTCCAGGCTGGGCCGAACACAGCATGCAGCCCCCCAACAGGGCCTCCTTCATAATTAACACCTGAGTGGGAGGCAGGGGCAATCTCTCCGTTTACCTGCTGAGAGGAGAGAGCAGGCGATGAACAGGAAAAACAAGTCGCAAACTGGAGCACCTGCTCTCTTTCCAGACTTAGAATTCCCTCCCTGCTCCGAAAAGGAAACATTTTTTTTTTTTTAAACCATCTGCCCTGTTTTTGTTGCTTATGAAAGTTCAATAAAAAAACAGCCCAGTGAGATTTAAGAGGGAAAAAAAAAAGTAATATTCTTTGACGTGTTGGGCCTGGTCAAGTCACATCACACGTGAGCTTATTTTTAAAGTCCTGAACATTCCATAATATGGCACAAGCATAGAAGCGAGTGCAGAAGAGAGGGAGGAAAACACAGAATAAAGCTCTTTTCTTTTTCTGCTGAATCTTTAATACGGCGAGGTGATCGCCCCAGGCAGTACTAAGTCTTTATCAGCAACAGAGTGTGGCTCTCTCCTCACTCTATTCATGAGGATCTTAAGCGCATGACACCTTTTGAAACACACTCCTCTGCATCTTCTGCTAAGCCCTCCGCAGTGTTATGCAGTGCTAGTTCCATTCTTATCTCCTCTTTCTGCCTCAGTCAACCCACAGCAGCTCAGTCTCTGGCTCTCTAGCACCCCCTCTCTTCCCTCTGCTTTAATTGATGCCTTACTCTCTAAGTACAAAATCAATGAAGCAGAATTTGTCAGAAAGGCTCTGGATTGTTCTCTTTTATAAGTGGCCTTGCAAGTTTTTCCTCCTTCACCATTTTCCTCTTGTACTGACCATTGTTTCTCTGGTCACTCGCTCAATGAATGTTGCTCCCGGGTTTCGATCTTTTCTTGTTGCTATAGCGATCTCGATGGTTGCCACACTTTTTCTCAATATGCACTGTTCGGGTTGTTGTCTGTCTTGTGCGTTAAAAATGCTCAGGCGTCGCGAAGCATTGTTTAACTCCGCTGTCACCATGGTGATTGTGATGTTTTTGTTTATCTGTCCCGGTCTCCATAGTGATTGTGGTCCTGTTTGCGGCACTGAGGAGGCAGAAGAAGAAAGAGCCTCTGATCATTTCCAAAGAGGATGTGAGGGACAACGTGGTGAGCTACAACGACGAAGGCGGAGGAGAGGAGGACACCCAAGCCTTTGACATCGGAACCCTGAGGAACCCTGAGGTCATCGACACCAACAAAATGCGCCGTGATATCATCCCAGAAATGCTGTTCCCTTTCCGACGCATCTCCCCCATCAAAGACAACACGGACGTGAGGGACTTCATTAACGGCCGCCTTCAAGAGAACGATTCGGACCCCACCGCGCCACCTTATGACTCACTGGCTACCTATGCCTACGAGGGCAACGGCTCACTAGCAGAATCTCTGAGCTCTCTGGAGTCTGCAGCGACCGAAGGCGACCAGGATTTTGATTACCTGAGCCACTGGGGGCCACCGTTCAAAAAACTGGCAGACATGTATATAGGAAAAGAGACACTGAAAGAGACTTAAAGCTGAGGTGTAACGCTGTACCGTGTATTCTGTCTCATGTCACTACATGAACTTACTCACACCCACACTGATCCCACCCTTTTACGCAGCAGTGTAATCCAGTTAGAATCGACGAAGACTTGAAAAATCATCCTCAAACACTGGGGACGTTTTAAGCAAACATTCTCTTTCCCTCCTCTGCTCCTTCTTCTAGTACTTCTTCTAGTACTCTCTCTCTCTCTCTCTCTCTCTCTTTTTTATATTCAGTAAAGATGCCTTCGAAGTTTAGGAATATGTTGTGATCAATGGTGTGAAAATGTGTTTTGTATCTATGAACAGTGATAGCAGCTTTCTATACTATTGATGTTTATTGCTAAATAAATGGACGGAAATACTCTGATTATTAGCTTTAGCTTTTCTTGCAAATCGAGTCTAAAATAGGTACATGTATACAAGTTTTGCAATTCTAAACATAATGTAAACTATTTGGTATCTTTGTTTAAGAGAAAGTGTTTCAGTGAAAGATTTGTATGGGTTCTGTCAAACTGTGCATCCATCTCAGCCAACTGAATTAGATATGTAAAATGAAAAGTGTACTCTTGTAGAATACTGATCATACACTCTTCATGTTGTCTGAATGCTGTCATATTGTTTTATACTGTATTTATATTTTTATACTTATTTTGATAATAAAGTTTTGAAAATCTCTGATGTGTTGCTGCCCTGTCATTCATCAGTGCATAATGCATCACACATCAACACGTAAGATAGAAATTAAAGCACTGACAGGATTTCAACCAAAGTACTAAAGCACTCTGATTAATTACACTTAAGCAACAGAAAATGGGAGTGGAGTGTGGTATTCTGAATAACATCAAAGACTGTGATTCAATAGTGATATTTGCAGTAATGACTGACTATGAATTCTTTATAACTTTTAATCAACAGTTCTATAAAATAAAAAAATTAAAAAAAAATTAGCACTAAACATTGAAATGGATTTTACTCTTTGCATCTCCTTCTGCTGAAACAGTAGCAGCCTTTTACATTTCAGATTGAACTGAAGTTTCCAGTTTTTGCCAGATTAATCTGAGCATAATTTTGTTCCAATCAGTCTGTAAAGCATTTCACAGCCCATCTTGCTTGCTGTATTGTATTCTGTTCATTTCTGGTTAAATCCTGTTTGTTCTGTTCCTGTAGATTAAAAAGCTTATTTGGGGGCAACAATAGATTTGGAATTTGGTGAAGGCTTTTTGTCACGGTGTTCTTCTAAACCCAATCAAAGAGGCTGTAGTATTATAAAAATAATAATATAATCATTGTGTTTGAATGAACTAAAATGTGGCCTTACTGGGATGGCAGCATTCATTTTGTTAATGAACTTTTTTCACAACAAAAACAAGATAAAAACTAAATAAAATAATACATTTGAAAATAAATAAAAATATAACAAAATATATTACTATTTTCATTGATGACTAATAATGAGACAGTAATGTCTGATGGATAAATAAACAAGAAAATGTGCCACCATAGGCTTTTATTTTTTTATATAATCACAAACATGGACTCAGTTTGCAATATATGCACAGCTGTGTATTGCATGCTTATGATTGGTTGATACATACTGGTTAAAACAAACTTGCCTGGCAACTCGGAAGAAGAAAAGGATCTGTGGATGCATTTTAGATCTATCACAACAGAAAATAAAACACTTTGCAACAGTGTGGGTGGGAAAAAATAGATGGGAAAACAATACCATAAACCTAGTGGGACAACACAAATGGGGTCTAATACTATTTAAATTATGATTTTTATTTAAAAAAATAAATAAATAAAGAGAGAAAAATAAAAATGCGTCAAACAACTGGCCCATAAAACAGGCCAATTGGTTCACTTTCTAAAATTAAAAAATAAAACTAAGACTGAATCAAAACTGGATGCCAAATGACATTTGCTTGCCCTTAGAAAAAGATAAATAATGAACAAATATTCTCTGTCTGCATTTTTCCATGAGAATAATAGCACTCGAGCGAGTTTTGGGCTACAATGTGAAATTCATCCAGATCTTCATTAGAATTAATCTATTTTATTGTTCATTTGATTTCCTTTGCAACTGTTTCCAATCAGCAATTTTGTTCATCAAATGAGAGAGTCATGTTATACCATGAAGAAAATTGTAATTTTGCAAAGACAATAAGAATTAGAAACCGCTGAGAAAAGCAAAAGCAGAAATGAAGGCATTTATGCTTATACCTGCACATAAGAGTGTTACCTATTCATTCCTTTGGTAGAACTTGTTTCATCAGCCTCTAATACATTGCTCAACGCCCCATGTCCCTAGATGATTACCAACTGGTGCAGCTTCAATTTGCACTTCAGATAAACGGAAATATGCTGTGGTGGCAGGAAAGTTGGTTTTCGAGGCGAAGTTGAGGAGGAGAAAAGTAACATTTCCCGAATTGCGCTTTTTGCAGAAACTTCATGCAGAGAACTGTGTTAAGAGAGATGCTGTGCTGTTGATGGTCTGAAATCAAAACAAGACCCTCAATAAATATCATTAACAATTTATAGGATTTGATTTGTTACTCTTGCCCTGGGCAGGAAGCTTAAGTGTGGGGAAACTTTAGGGAAAAGAATTAATAAATAAATAAACCAATGTGGAGACACTAAGGATCCTAGTATTTTTGTCCTTATGAATAAGACATAAGTGGCGTTAATGTATTGGAAACATTAGCAACCAGTATGTATTTTATTAGATACGGCTCTTGTTGAACGGTATGTTGATTTTACTTGCTTATTGCATTACTCTGATACTGTTTTTAGAAAGCGTTATGCATTATTTAAAATATACATGATTAGAGGGGAAAAAAAGGCTACACGGATGCCTTTTAAAGTTCCTGGCAATATATTTTGCTATGTGACTTGGTGTAAATCTCATATATAGAAGATAAGCTACAAGCAACACTGAATTTATGATCTAATCCTAATGTGCAAAGTAAATCTGTTATCCTGCTACCTGGAATGATACATCACCAGCGAGGGTATTGCCAAGCAAGATGTACTTTTGTTTTGATCAACAGCTCTTCACTGCCTATTCACAGTTTCTTTTCTTTTTTTTGTCCCTCACATGTACTGTATTGTTTTTCAAATTTAACCCACACAGATTATCTTTCTCTGAGCTTACAAAACATATCCCTTTACCAACACTCAGATTGTAGCACTGATAATGACTGTAAAGGGATATGCATAATTCAAACTGCTAGAGAGAGAGAGAGAGAGATAGAGAGAGAGAGAGAGAGGGAGAGAGATCCATTACAACAGTGCTATGAATCATGACATTACTAATTCATGCACCCACACTGTCATGATGTCATGAGAGATGGTTAAGGTACACATATAAGAATTTGCTTTCTCGTGCATGCAGTTGTAGTTGTTGCGTCCACATTTCTTTATACATGAATTTCATGCACGTTATTATAAATCTAACTGCTTATCAATGGTACTCAAAATTGTGAGCAATTTTACCCCCATGTCAGTAATGAGTGCACCTTAAAATAGCTGAGCTTTAAATATTCTGGTTATTTTTGAATGTATAGTGTGCTTTGTGGTAGAACCGCCATAGAAAAACATTGCCAATAGAATGGGAGGCTCTGAAACAGCCCAACAGGAGCCTAATTACATGCTCGATGCCAAGAACTGGCTAGAGAGGTATAAAACCATCCAGCACTGGATTGTGGAGCTGTGGAACTGCATTCTCTGGACTGATGGAGAACCATCAAATACTTTTATGATGAACTGGGATGGTGTTTGTGGACCAGAACTAATTTTCCAACATTGGTACCTATTCTCATTGATGCTAATAAGATAAGACAAGATAAGATAACCCTTTATTAGTCCCACAGGTGGGAAATTTGCATTGTTACAGCAGCAAAGTGGACAGAACAAGAGAAGAAAGTGGAAGCAGCGTAACCAATAGAATAAAAATTATACAACATAAAAAAAAACCAAAAAAAAAAACTGTACACTATACATACATTATATGAATATGAATATATAAGTCAGCCACATTATATATTTATAGAAATTTAGATATATAATGTGGCTGAAAGCAACCAAATCCTCACAGCAATTTTCCTAAAGGCCTTTCCAGAAGGGTAGAGGCTGTTACTGCAGCAAACCCCTGATCCCTATTAATACCATTGACTTCAGAAGAAATGTTGGTTTAGCGGGTATCTGGAGATGTATACGAGCTAGTATGAACATCACCAGGCATAATTTCTACTTTAATGTATTTATAATGCTGCGAAGGTTTAAGTGTGTTTGAAGATTACTAATATTTTTCTTTTATTAAAAACTAAAATGTAACACCTAGAAGAATTTCATCTACTACATACTAGCAAAATACTGAGCTGAATTCTGAGACACAACACAGTTCAGAGATATTTTTTAGCTCTAAGTCTAAATTTGCACTCATTACCCTCGCGTAACACATGGACATGACCAATGAGTCAGGAAAGGACCATCATAGCTAAAGGGAATGGTACTGCAAAGAGCTAAGAGCAGGCAAGGCCACAGCATGACCTGCTGCAGCTGTAGATGAAAACCAGGAACTCAATTGAACTCAAGGTGACCACAGTCCAGACATGTGGCCGCTAAATATTTAAGTGTGGGTATTTAAGAGGAGATGCAACTTCTGGGCAATTTTGTGGCAGAAATGTACTGTTAAGGTTTGAAAAAGCCAAGTAAGACTCCCTCATGCAGTTATTTTTAAGAGGTAAAGGTAATGTGAGCAAATTGTTGCATTCCTGAGGCCAGTAATTTGCACAGCCAAGCATTTGCTGTATCCCTTTTATGGTTACCTTGATTCTCGAGAAGATCACTACATGAAAAAAAGAACATTCTAATAATGACGAGAGAAACTTCTTCCATCATAAATTTCATGTCTAATTGGAATCATTTGTCTTTGATAATGTTTCAAATGAGTCTTAATGACACTGAGGAGCAGACAGTGTCACATTAAAAGCCCTTAAAACGCATGCGGTGCTCTCATTTATTTCTCAATCAGAAGAGGGAAAAATGTGGCACACAATGCCACCATTAGCCTGCCATAGCATAAAAGTGGCTGTCAAAGTCATGACTTTTTGATTTCTCTGGATATTCACCACCAACAGGGCATGACTGACGCAAAGCATGGCTTCCTGTAGAGGTGGAAACAATTTAATCACAGCTTTTAGAGTGGGTAGGGGACCAGGCATCACACAGTGAGCTATTTGGAGAGAGCAATGACCCATGCACTGCAATGAACTGTGGGAAATGTCTCATGTCCTGAGGGACACTGCAGGGTTGCCGCGGTAACGTGATGGGAGAGATCCTCGCATACATCAATCACACAGATCATTGGGGATGATCATAGGGATCAGGGTGGCAAGAAGCTCTCTCACTTGCATAACGCTCCCTCTCGAGAGGCAGCATAAACTATCCGTGTGCCACCTAGAATAATACATGAAAGCCCTCTCATTAATGCTACGTAGGCAGTTCACGAGTTGACTTCTGGCAGAAGGTCAAACGTCCAGTCTTCAATACGCTGTCAATTACAGCATGCTTCATAGGCCTCGGATGCTGATTGGAGATCAGCTTTCTTATCAAGCATTTGCTTCTACCATTTTGCAGTGCGGCAAGGGATCGTCAAGTCCGCGAGGACTTATGTGTGTGAAGTACACACCTTTCTTGTGCTCATTTCAGCAGTGTCAGCGCGCTCATTAAACACACATCAGGGCGCATATATGATGTTCTAGGCTTTGTCATGCTCAATCGTGGCTAACTGATGTGTACAGTATTCCTGTGTTAATTCTCATGTTTTAAAAGAGCAATCTCAGCATTTAACATTGATAGAGGCTATTTCTTCTCCAGGCAAGGGACTCAGACGGGAAAACTTTTCTGCCTTCTTTTCCATAGATCTGCTCTTTGTTCTTCACAGCATGAGCAACGACCGCTCAGCTGAGGATGAATAATTCACAGTAACTAGTTAAGTCTGCCTCGACTTTTACTGTTTGGAGCACATTCCTTCCCAGAGTCGCTGACTGTTGAACTGGCGACATGACATCATGTTTAATGTACGCTCCTCCACCATTATTTCACACACAGACTCCTACAGGAAGCGACTTTAGGAGGCAGACTGCAGGTTAACAATCAATAATGGAAGTGCTATGTGATGTGACGGGACAGGTTAGCCACCTGACTTACCCAGAACAACCAGAGAAAAACTGTCACAGGGGAGAGATGAGAGATGAGTTGAGGGAAGTCAAAGAGTCAAAGGGAAGACAGTGTCCTGGCCTGGCCTCTATTGTGCTCTAAAAAAGTCATTTAATGTCATATATTTATATATATATATATAAGTTTAGTCCCTGGCAAAGTTTAGTCCCAGATTTCTTCCTTGATGCACCAAGCCATTGCACGAATTTGTTAAACTCTCAATCTCACAACTGCTTGGGTGCCAGAGTTAGTAGTTTGTACTTTGCATCAATCATCATATCTCCATCTTTGTCCTTTTTGTTCGTTTATTTACATCATTTGAAAACATCAACTGCCTTTTGGATTAAATGAAAACTTAATTTATGAAGTAGTTATTCCTTGATATTTATTCCTTGATAAATGCACCAATAACTAACTTATAACATCACTTTAATACAAATTTACCTTAAAAATATAACTTATTCATCCTTCTCCATTCTTGGAAAAAAGGCAAAAAGGCAGAAAATTACACAGAAGCCTCAACAACCAACAGCTTTTGCCATTATTACAGGTCATGTTTGAGGTGACTTGCTTTCAGTGTCTCCACAGAAATTTGTGATGGTTTTCCTTTTAAATGCAAAGTTCAGCTGTAGACATTTGTTACATTATTTGTTTCAGAACCCAAGTAATCCCAGTTCCACTCGTTACACTCATTAACCCATAAAACCATCTTAAATGTCCAATTTGGATGTTCCTACGGTTCTTTTATGAGTAATGGGTTGCTGACAGTTGCTCATCTTGTTGTGTCGTCTTCTCACAGTGGAAGGATGGATAGAAAAACCTATGCATTATTTTTTTAGCTGAGCTTGATCTCTCAGGATGAAAGCTTTAAGTACTCTTAAAAATACTGGTTCTATATAGTTCTCACAACTATATCCTGAAGAATTTCAACCATAGAGAACAAGAAGTCAACCATGTAGAGAGCCAGTGAAGCATTCAAATGGTTTCTTTTCCTGATTGTATATCTAACCATTGCTTTTACTAAAGGTTTATCTGATGGTGACCTTTAGTGGTCACCAGACCTTGTCTAGCACAGGTACGGTCCCATTTTCTCTAGATATTTGAATCATTTTTTTGAACTCCACCTTGAGGGTAACTCCTATGTTTTCATTCATGGTTTTGTGGGATCTCTTATCTCCCCAGAAATGGCCATTAGAAAGAAATATGTAAGGCAGCTTAGGTGTGCTTGGGTAGCTTGCATGTGAATGATACACACACACACAAAGACACACACAGACATACACAGACATACACACACACACACACACACACACACACACACACACACACATATATATATATATATATATATATATATATGTTTCACATAGCTTTGTGTGTGTCAATACAAAAGCCCATAACCCGTGGCAGGGTCATGGCACACACAGTAAACAGGTACTTTAGTTTCCCCTTAAGGGTGTATGATGAGACAAACACTGACCAGTCGGGCGATTAATCATTTGAGTCATGCCACCCCACCGTCCCAATGGATGCGCTCATTGCTTTTAAAATCTATCTTAAAAAGCAGCCCAGGTCTCTGGGGAATAAGAGGGTAATAGTGGGGCAGAGGCTCTAGAGGAGCTTGGCTATGAGGATAGCAACCTAACAAGCTGTGGAGGGCACCTCAGGGATACGTCG
Organism: Brycinus macrolepidotus; assembly: GCA_037974445.1. NCBI lineage: Eukaryota > Metazoa > Chordata > Actinopteri > Characiformes > Alestidae > Brycinus > Brycinus macrolepidotus. The sequence goes on along the minus strand of JBBPCZ010000115.1, from coordinate 39,797,499 downwards.
AGCTGATGCGGTACTGGGGGATTCTGAACCAATTTGGGATAACAGTTTGATATATTGTCAAGCACTCTGATAGGTCTAGTGTGTGTGTGTGTGTGTGTGTGTGTGTGTGTGTGTGTGTGTGTGTGTGTGTGTGTGTGTGCGTGTGTGTGTGTGTGCATTCAAGGCTTGTCAGCTCTTAAGTAACTCATTTGAAAGTCATTGTGCAACTAAATGCAGCTGGGACAACACAACATCTTAAAGTTACACTGTCGAGGGAGTAACACACCATTATAAGATGATATTATGACCATTATTGATTATAATTCATAAATGCTCTTCACTCCATAAAAGCCTTTCCTAGAGTACATATAATCTAATTTACTGAGAACTTGGCAATTACGCCCTGAGAGCAGACACTTACACCAGCGGAGAGAAAAAAAATGCTTAGCATCTCCATTAAACCTCCTGCAGGGGCATTTTTAGATGGAGATGCTGAAACTTTGCCAGATGATGCTCTGCTGTCTTGGATCTAAGTACGAAGTCGACTTAAATTCATCCATGTCAATTATATTTATTTTGTTGTCAGTATTTTACACACGGTCGCCTCTAAGCATATCAAGAGGCTTGGGAGGCTCACCATCAAATCTAACACCTCGGGTTTTGCAGTCTCTTCTCTTTCCCAAACCATGTGCTGCTCTGCTGAAAGCATTATTATGCAAACATTGGCCCAAAACAGGAGCCTATAACAATGAAAAACCATTTTTAAGTGACACCGATGACCTCCTTCAGTGGTGCTCGTCAGTACAAATTACTTCTGAGCATATAAAATAGAGGCGTCAGTCTGCTATATTGTAATCACAGTCTTAAACAAAACAGAGCTGCTTTAATGACCACACAAATTGTTGCATATTCTGCCTCCATCTGGGCGATTTTCTTAGGGGAAAACTGTAATTGCTGTTTTTGAATTCGGGTAGCCTGCCTTTCGAGCGTTGCAGTAATATGCATTCATCACATCTCAGATGATTATGGAGGCAGGGGATGCCAATCATGTCATTTCCAGCTTAATGCTGATGCCATGGTCCTCTGACAGTGAGGATGTGCAATTTAGGGAGTTTAGGGAGAAAGCAAGGAGAAGACATTCACAAGAGAATTGTAAGGGAGTGATTTAGATAATTACAGTTTCAGCTGCCAAAACCGAAGGCACACATTAGAGTTCTGCGTAAACACCAGGGTATTCAAACAGCAGAAGGTAAAATAGTAGAGATTATTTTGGCTGGTGTAATATAACACATCTTCTTGGACGCAATTCACAAGTCACAGGTTCTTCTCTTAGGCTATATGAGGTAGGCTGAGGCAAAGTAGACAAATAATAGAGAAAAACACAAATTTAACAGTATGGGAGTACTAGGTGTTGTCATATTCTCTTAAAGCACTCACTCCCTTATGGGGCCTGAACAATCAGGAGTTTGCCTAGGGCTGAACTACAGCTGGGTGTTGTGGATTCATATGCAACTGGTACCTTTGCTATGATGCAATGCCTGAATCATGCATAGATAATCAAGACTGGTCATTTATTTGATTGACGGGTGTGTTTCGTCTTTGAATACTTGACAATCTCCTCAGTCACAAAAATAAATCAACAAACAAACAAAACAGGTATGCTTCCGATTTGAATTAGAGAAACATTTCTAGACCATTGATTGATTCATGAAATTTTAGAGAGTAAAATCTCTATTGCCACACCACAGTAACATAAAGATAGTTGTAAAAAAGGTTACAACAGATAAAATACTGTTAAAAAGACTGGATTACAAAAGTCTCCAGAAATTTGTTGAAGTACTAATGAGGCTACTTAATCATCTTATTAAGTTTAAGGTCAACCCAAGATGATTCGTAAAGGGTCATTAACTCCAGCCTCTCCGTATGCCTTATATTTTAAGCAGAATATTTTTGCTATATTTTTGTTAAAATATATGTAAATCATCTGTTCTGATTGGCTGTCCACATTCCAGACTAAAAACAGTCTCGAATAAAACGTGAATGGATGTGGCTAAAACTTTGTAGGCAAAGTAGGTGAATATACATAGGTGGGTAAATATATAAGTTGGTATTTGTGGTATCACAAAAACAAGATGAGTTGTTTTTTCTGCTTAGTCCTCTTACATGGACTGAACAGACTGAAGAGTGAACAGTTTGTTTTAAATTATAACAATGTTTATATACAACATCAAAAAAAAAAAAAAAATTCCTTGATACGGGTCCTTTAATGCCTTTAAACACAAATGCTAAGAAACTGCATTGTTCTGATGCTGCACGTGCCTAAAACATGTTCACATATAGATACTCATGCATAAACTGGAATACATTTACAAATGTAGATGTATTTACTATATGTGTAGGTCTTATACACAGTTTTCTAAAAATATTAACCATATGAATAACCACCTCCTTCCATGGTTCAGAATGTGGCACCACCTACTGTTCAAAGTACATATTGCTTTAATACTTAACACTTCTATGTTGCTCTACTGGCATCCATGCCATGACATAATCTCTCTCTCTCTCTCTCTCTCTCT
>JBBPCZ010000115.1:39772528-39794844 GCA_037974445.1 Brycinus macrolepidotus | reverse complement strand
TAAGTCCATCTCATGAAAAATGGGAGCAAAAACAAAAGTGTTGCGTTTATATTTTTGTTGAGTGTATATATATATATTACTGTAGACTTTGTCACAGAAACAACCCAAGCGTGAATGTGATCACCCAGATTAACCACTGAAAACTAATGAATCGTGTTTGAAGGACAGAATGAGAGCCAAATCTGGTGGACTAGCAATTAAAATAGATTACCCTTGAGGACATGAATAGGTGAGGAACTCAGCACAGTGCAAAACATGTGTGTTGTTTCTAAGGCCATGCAGAGATCAGCAGTTCAAACAGAGACCATGACAGGAGCGATGAACTGCTTACTAAAGTCTCTTCTATCTAAGTGAGAATGAATGGCACATCCAGGTGAACTTTCTAGCATAACAAGAGAGTTAATGACACAAACAGATAACCCTTAGAACTCAGAGTGTATTAGTACAAACCTGATTTCAACAAATAAAAACGGTGTAAATCAGTCTAAAATCGGTGTTTGTTCTACTACACGCTCGCCGTTTGCTGCTCTTTCCCTCGCTGCCACTCGGCCGCTATCCGGGCCCCCTCCTTCTGAGGATATCCCCACCCACTTGTGGGTGGAGACTATTCTGAAAGTTCTCCCAGATTCAGAGATCTTGTGTTTTTTTGTTGTTTGTTTCTAAGATAAAAATAAAATAAATTTGGGATTTTTTTTTCTTTATGTTCATTTGCGTGTGACACCAGTTTTCAAACATCAATAGTGGTTATTATTACATGTTTTTTTTCATTACAATAACTTTGGTTCTACGTGACACAGAAACACCAAACAAAGTTCAGCATGACGTCTGACACTTCCAGCACCAACACAAACCGGAGGAACTTCCATATAAGAAGTTTTTGGTCGTATGATGATGATTTACCATTTATTGCACTTCTAGCATGGATACACTTGTGTTCTAAAGGTTGAGGCATTTTGGTAAAACAGAAAGCATTTTGGCATAAGCAGCAATGGTTCTGGTTGGTCCTGCGTCAGGCAGCGGGGACAGTTGTTCAATTCAGCACAAAAAAGCACAACAGACAGTTCTGTTTTGCAAGCAGGAGCTATAACAGATTAGTTACAAAGGGTGAGCCAGAAGGTAGTGTAGGCTTGAGAGCTTTTCAGGATATCCCCCCCAGTGCCCCTTCACTCTGCCCCCACAAACCAATGAAACATTCATAATTGTAGGTAATAATGAAGAGCCAACACCATGTTTTTGATGAAAAAACCTGTTTTGTCACACTTTCTTGTTGTGACAAAATGTGGCAGACACATTCTGAATTTTTAAGGCTCTTAGTAGGTAGCAATGTATTACACTGGTCCAGTCTTGAGATAATAAGGTGTGTTCTGCATTGTGTAAGGACAGAGTTTTACTAAACAATATTTCAAAGATGGAGGAAAGTTGTTCTGGTAATTTTACCTATCTGTGTAAAAGACAGATTATCAAAAGACAGATAATCAACAGCAACACTAAGAAAACCATCAAGATTTGACACTGTAGACAAGAAACTCTCAAACAGAGCACAGGAATGACCCTCTCTTGGTTCAGATCTTACCTGATAAAGCATCTAAATGTGCAAAAATTAAAGATTCTATTTCAGGAACTAATATCACTATATACAGTATCCTACCAAAGGGTATTGTCATCCATAAACATGACATCATGGCTATGCGAATGACAGCCAAACCAGCTATCAGACTGTATATAAGACAGTCTGAAATAAGTTTACACAACTCATTTTTCAAATGTCATTGTTATAGCCTAAAAACTACACCTAACTACATAATATGACCAAAAGCATTTAGACATATGACCATTGCACTTATATGAACATGGGTATCCCAGCCTCCACTCTTCTAAAAAGGTTTTCCACAAGATTTTCGAGTGTGTCAAGAAAGCAGTGAGCATTTATGAGGTCAGACAATGATGTTGGTCTTCAATTAGGTTCAAGTCCGAGCTCTATGTAGGCCACTTCAGTTCCTCCATGCCAAACTTCTCAAACCATATCTGGAGGTCTCAATTAGGATGAGGTGTGTACACATGGTTGACCATACAGGTCATCATTCACTGTTAGCCATGTAAGCAGTTTTGCCAGTGTTCCTTCATGAAGCCTGAGCTGGTGGCATCTAGTAGCCTCCTGTAACCTCCATAAGGTTGCTATTTGCTCCTGATCTATGTATTCCATCTCTACCTTCACATCTGAAGTGCTGATTCTGACATAATATCTGAGTCAGCTGGTGTCATCCTTACTGATGTATTAAGGTCATATTGCTGCACTCAGAATCTTTTGCTAGATGAGAACCCAGATAAAAATAGCACACCTTCAATATCAAGGCTCCACTATTGCTGCATCTTTCATGAAATATGCATGCTCGTTTAGTGTTAAACATAACCCATATGAGCAGCAAGAATGTTTAATGCCATGCGTTCAATAAAGTTGTAGCCTTATTGAACGCATGTGAATGAGACCAAGTGTGTGCTACCTACACAATTACCCTTGAGATTCACCATCTTACAGACCTGCAATTCAAAATGTGTGTCAATTTCTGAGGAATTTCTCCAGGTGATGCAAAACAAGAATCTTCATTTCTGGCGGAGATGTGTTTTGTGGGCTGAATTGAGAGCACCATATAGTTACCAATACACTGATGAAAAGTTCAATACTCTGCACTGAAATAACTATCCATTAATAATTCAGAGAAAAAGTCTGCCATGGATTCACAGGTGGAGGTTATGTCTATGATGTTTGTGGGCAGTATTGATGTAGGCTAGTCCCACTGGCTCCATTATATCTTTAGAGACAGTAAATGAGACCAGAGTCCCATGGCCAGATGTTGATATGAGCTGAAAAGGCTCTCTTTAAGAGAACCAAAGGCGAATTGACGTTATTATATGTGTAATAGAAATTGCTATGACAGTATAACAGTAATATGAATAGGAAGGTGTCACAATTAAGTTGAATACAGTAACCAAAAATTCCTTTTGATGTTGGTGTCTATTTTATATTATTTAAATGTATCAGTTATTGATGTATATCAAAGTTATACAGTATAAATACACATTTTTGGATTATTTAGATATATCACATGACGTATGTGTACACACACACACACACAAACACTTACACAGAGGAGTCAGTGAATGGATTCATAATGAATATGTAAGTCCTATTTTTGGACTTTGCCATCACCAGACCTCATCCCAATTGAACATGCATAGAAGATTATAGACCAGCATATGAAACAGAGCACTGCCAGAGCACCAGTTGAGCAAACAACATTTGAAACAATGGGATGTCATCCTTTTATGACAGTTCCAGAGACTTTATGTTGGTTTTTCCTTTCATTTTTCACCCATCTGTATATACCATACTTTAATAGTATACACCTTGCAGAGTATAAGCTGTCATGTTTTTTAAATAGGATATAGTTTATATGACATACATTAGCCTCTACAAGGTGTGTAAGACATATCTAAGACCTACAACATTCATATATGTCTGAATAACCCTAACAGAAATAATCAGTGCTGGTACCAAAGGAGGAAAAAGGAAAAAAAATAAAACTTTCAACATCAAGGCTGATAGTTTCCTGAAAAAAGAGTTCAGAAACAAAAAAAATCAATTTTCTAAAATGTTGCAGAGGGCTTACCTTTACTGTGGGGACAATAGGCCATGAATTCAAAGCCACATAGGCCTCAGAACTTAACAAACAAGCACAGCAGAGACAGCCTGTCTCATATTATATTACACTCCACCAAGAGCTGCACATATCCATGGTGTTTGTGCCTAACCCTGATGGAATCAGCAAAATGTCAGACTGCAATGAGATAAAACATGCTCATATTGCAATGACTTAAAAATTCATTGAAATGCCAAAACTTCACCCATCGCTCCCTCATGCACATGGAGTTCCCATTTTTGTGCTCCAATCCTCAGATTGTTGTGTAACATGGGAAGTAGAGCACACATAAAGGCCAGTACACACACTACAAGGTCATAAAGATCTCAACAGCTCTACATCCACCAGGAGAGGGTCCTATCTATGGGCAGATTCTTTTTTTTCTTATTCATACATTCATTCATGATGTTAAAAACTGAAATGAGTATAAATCCTAGCGCTATTCACAAATGCAAAGAGAGATGTAGGATCTGTTTCCTAAATGCATTGAACATGCCCTGATCATCTTTACCTCATTTCTTATCACCTGTGTCATACAAATGACCCCTTGAAGCCCAGGGGAGGGAGGAATAGTGGAGAGTGATTTTTTTCCAGCAGAAACACACTTGCTCTTGGCAGCAAGCACACTTTTTTACAGAATAAATTAATCAGATTACATAAGCTGTCATGATGAATTCTGGTGGCGTCTTGCCATCCTTTTGAAATTTTTCAAGTCATGTTTCAGGTAAGAAGGAAAAAAATACCTGCAAAACACCTGACTTGAATTTCAAATGAACTTCAAATGAACTGCTAATTCCCATACATTTACCATGCAGATATGTAAGATCAGATCATTTTCCTCAGTAAATATATGGGCAAGTATAATATTTTTGTCTTGATTGTTTAACTGGGTTCTCTTTGTCTAATTTTAGGATGTGTGAATATCAGATGATGTTTTAGGTCATCTTATGCAGAAAAATGGAGCACCACTATTTAGGGGTCTCTAAAACTTGCTCTTTAGTTGTTGTATTTCCAGTTTCAACAGTATAAAAAAGTATAAGACAATCAAATGCTTTGGATTAGCATTGAATTCAGAACTCATGTCTGTGCTTGGTCTCCTCTCACAGTTCCTATGCTACTTAACTGAGCACATGCAGTTTCTTCTGTGAAGCAAACTGTATTACACGTGTAAGAGAAAGGTCACTGTCCCTTAGGGGTAAAGTAATTACAGTTTCTTGCTCATGTTAATATTTATAGAATCTGAGCACTGAACGAAAAAACACTTGATTTAAACCATGTCCTTATGCAGGTTCAGTTTCTATGCGTCAAATAAGATCTTGAGTCTGGATACAGGAGCAATACACTCTGAATGTGTGGTTTGAAGAAGAATAAAAGCAGACACAAATGTGTCACTCTGCAAGAAAGTCAACCTTCAAAGCATCTCAAAATCAACAAAACAAAAGGCACCATGACTCTTTTCTTAACACAGTATATATTGGATGTTATTCCAAACTTCACTGATACAGCGATATTGAAAGGAAGCATCAAAATTCGGTCGCATCTTTACTCATATCAAACAGAGAGATGAGAAAATGTAATAAGTTACATTACACTGTGAGAGATTTGATGTGCCACCCTTATTTGTAACGAGCATGTCCCCAGGTAGTAAGGTAAACGGCTGAACCTATTCTAGTATGCCCATTATGTAAAGTAACTGAAGGGCAATGGCTTTGATTTTCCTGCCGATGAGCACACAACATCTGCTACATGCGTACTAGTGTAAATAACAGATGTTGTAGATTCAAAGCAACGCTTAGAGGAAATTACACTTTGTCGAAAGCAGAGGATGAACACACCTTCACAGAGGGCAACGGTCCATTAGCTACAAACCACAGAGAATATTCTCAGGGTGGCAAATAAATGGAGCTAAAGATTTGATATAAAGCCCGGTGTGAATATGTAAAATCCCTTCCATCCGTTCCATGCAAATAGTGACACATTCTATTATTTTTTTTTTACCTCAAGGGCAGATTTAACAACCAACCCTCTGTTATATTTGCACAGTCTTTGCAGGCCTTTAATATAAAAAGGTGTGTCGATGGTGTGCCTGCACAGCCCAAAAACATACATTCTGTAGTGTATGTGTACACAGACTCCTCCCCAGGGGGCACCATGCAATCACAGGGTCATCACATTGTCCCTGGGTCTAATCTTCTGGAGCAGAACATTATGTGCACCATGGCTAAGCCTTTTATTCTCTTAGACCCCCTGTAACAGCCACCTGCTGTTAACGCTCATTTTCTCCTCTCTACGCCTATTTCTGACATGTGGTCCAGTGAGCTTCTTGAAAAAGACTCACACCATACTGGGATCTTCATTTTGCTGGTGGGTTTGGATGAATACAGATGAATGGGATCAGTATCAGTATCAGGTGCAGACAGACAGATGTGGACAAGCATGCTTCCGTATTTCGGGGAGCTGGTGGCCTAGCGGTTAGGGAGCTGCCCTTGCGATCAGAAGGTTGTGGGTTTGAATCCCAGGACTGCTAGTGGTACCACAGAGGTACCCTTGAGCAAGGTACCAACCCACACATTGCTCCCCAGGTGCCCCTCGTTGGTGGCAGCCCACTGCTTCACTTGGTAAATGGGTTAAATGCAGAGAAAGAATTTCACACTGTGTGAAATATATATATATATATACATATATTATGGAAAGCCAAACAGGAAATATTTACTGAAACTCGATATATATTGAATGAACGCGGATATATATATGGAATGAAACCTGATATATATTGAATGAACGTGGATATATATTGAATGAAACCTAATATATATTTACAGAATTTAGCAGACGCACTTATCCAAAGCGACTTCCATTCCCTAACTACAGGGTACAGTCTCCCTGGAGCAACTTGGGGTTAAGGGTCTTGCTCAGGAACCCAATGGTGGTATGCTGAAGGCAGGATTTGAACCTATGACCTCTTGGCCCAGAGGCAAGTATCCTACCCACTACACCACCACCACCTTGGAGTGCAAATTGATATATATGGAATGAACGCGGATATATATTGAATGAAACCCGATATATATGGAATGAAACCTGATATATATGGAATGAAACCTGATATATATGGAATGAAACCAGATATATATTTAATGAAACCCGATACATATGGAATGAAACCTGATATATATGGAATGAAAGCAGATATATATTGAATGAAACCGATATATATGGAATGAAACCTGATATATATGGAATGAAACCTAATATATATGGAATGAATGCTGATATATATGAAATGAAATCAGATCTTTCACTGTGTAATCCTGGTAAATGGGTAAATGGGTAAAATCCCGTCTTGATGAATAGAGTGTAGGATGTCTGCCTTCAAATATATATATATTTTTTTAAATCATCTTTGGCTTTTATTGTGTGAACAATTTCTATTTTACACCAATTGTCTGTATAAAATATATTTTGAAGAACCGTGGCGTGTACGCAAAGTACTGAAATGATATTGTATGAAAAACGTGATATATATAATGAACGCGAAATTACAGGCTGGCACTGCTTTGGTCGCCACAATGCTCGCGCCGTACAGAGGAGACCCAGTGAAGTTGACCAAAGCAGTGCTTTGAAGGCAGACATCCTACACTCTGTTCATCAAGATGGGATTTTACCCATTTACTAGGATTACACAGTAAAAGATCCGATTTCATTTCATATATATCAAGTTTTTATTCCATATATATCTGCTTTCATTCCATATATATCAGGTTTCATTCCATATATATCAGCTCTCATTCAATATATATCCGTGTTCATTTCGTATATATCAGCTTTCATTCCGTATATATCAGCTTTCATTCCATATATATTAGGTTTCATTCAATATATATCCGTGTTCATTCAATATATATCAAGTTTCATTCCATATATATCAGCTTTTATTCCATATATATTAGGTTTCATTCAATATATATCTGCGTTCATTCAATATATATCAAGTTTCATACCATATATATATCAGGTTTCATTCCATATATATCAGGTTTCATTCCATATATATCAGGTTTCATTCCATATATATCAGCTTTCATTCCATATATATTAGGGTTCATTCAATATATATCCGCGTTCATTCAATATATATCAAGTTTCATTCCATATATATCAGGTTTCATTCCATATATATCCGCTTTCATCCCATTTATATCAGGTTTCATTCTATATATATATCTGCGTTCATTCAATATATATCAAGTTTCACTCCATATATATCTGCGTTCATTCCATATATATCAAGTTTCATTCCATATATATCCATGTTCATTCCATATATATCAAGTTTCATTCCATATATATCAGGTTTCATTCCATATATATCAGCTTTTATTCCATATATATTAGGTTTTATTCAATATATATCCGCGTTCATTCCATATATATCAGGTTTCATTCCGTATATATAAGCTTTCATTCCATATATATTAGGTTTTATTCAATATATATCCGCGTTCATTCCATATATATCAAGTTTCATTCCATATATATCAGGTTTCATTCTATATATATCTGCGTTCATTCAATATATATCAAGTTTCATTCCATATATATCCGCGTTCATTCCATATATGTCAAGTTTCATTCCATGTATATCAGGTTTCATTCCATATATATCCGCTTTCATTCCATATATATCCGCTTTCATTCCATATATATCAGCTTTCATTAAATATTTTCTGTGTGGCTTTCCTTAATATATATATATGTATATATATATATATATATATATATGCATTATTTTGCATTATTAATTTTATGATCTGGTTTATTCATCTGTAAGGTGTCCTTGAGTGCATAGAAATGTGACATCCATTTGACCCATTCAGTGTTTAACATCTCTAAATTAATGATTGATTCATTTTTTACAACCACGTATTTTATGCTTTATTTTTGCCCCAGTACCTTAAACTCAGTAAAAAAGCAGAAACTGTGCACTGAGACTACAGCATATTTATATGTGTTCCCTGTTGAGGGTGTTCACAGGGGTAAACAGCTTAACGCTTCTTTGAGATCAATTTGACCCCAATGTTTAACATCTCTAAATTAATGACTGACATTTTTTGCTTCATATATAATGACTTATTCCTAATTTAATGGCAACAACTGGCTAAACGTAACATTTGCATGACATTTTTATTGTCCTGTGGACATTTAGTACATATCAATGTCCTTTGGTAGCAATTTTGACCCCAGGCTGCTTTATCTGTATAAAACATAAAACATCTTATTTTACACACATTTGTTTTTGGTTGTTTTGGATGATACTGATAGTATGGCATTACTCTAGCATGCCATTTTACAATCCTCAAAAAACTTCCCTCTGCTTTGAGGCCCAAACACTAACATACCTGAAGTAGTGTGAGAACTACTGAGAGTTCACATGACGTGATGGAGGAGAAAACATAATTCCCACAAGAATCTTGATTTTTCCCACTGTGGGGGAGGGAAAATATGGTTCCTGTGAGGACCTAGATAGTTCACACAACATAGGGGAAGAGGGAACATATGGAAGCGCACACATCAGCCTTCTAACCCGTTTCTCTTGGTGCTCTTTGTGCTCTCTCCTTATGCTCTCTCTCGACTGAAAAGGACCTCCAGGTTTTCTGCCAGTGAGGTTTTGTCACAACTCTTTGGCAGTGAAAATGACAAAGGAGAATGTGTCTCAGGCAGAGGGTAATGTTGAGGAGGAGGCTGATTTTTAAGCCGCTTCTGTGATGAGAATGAGACCTTTAGTGGTGAACCTCCTGTCTCTCAAACACCAGCAGACATGTTACCTTCCAAAAGTGTGAAGCTCACAGGAATTTCCAAATGTTTTAAATAACAATAGAAATAATAAAAAGCCATTAAATCACTGAAAAGATCCTACTTTTTAAATTGTAGGTCACGTTTTAATTAAAAGACTGTTTAGGTAACCTGTGCCTGACACAAGCTTGGGTAACAAATTTAATTCTAATCATTTTCTGAAGGTTTAAATTGCTGGAGTCAAATTGACCCAATGGATAAAAGATGTTAGTAAATCTTAAGATAACAGGAGGGTTTTTTTAATGGAAAGGTAAGCTGTTAGCAAACCAAATGAGTCAAATATGTGCACCCATAGAAAAAAAGGCTAAAGCATGTCCCCATTTATATCTCACTTTTTCAAATCCTCTCAGAAACTCAGGGACATAAAAGCTGTCATCCACAACTTCTTGTTTCACTGGAGTAAAACTATGGAGCCAAATTCCATCAGTCACACCACTGCCAACTTAACAACTTTGTTGCTAGATTAGCGTCACTTTTGTTTTTTTCTTTGTTTTTTTTAAAGTGTCTAGCATCTTTTTGGACAAACCTTAACTATTTTCCACTGAAGAGAGTCGCCAAAACTGGCCCGCGATTGAGAGGCACACCTCTCTCTTCATCTGCTCTGTGAGTGGCAGAGGGGCGGATGATCAAATTGGCTACGTCCCAGACTGCTTACTACTACACTAATTAGTACATCAAAAATAATACACCATTAGCAGTGCATTCAGTAGTATAGTATGTGAAGTATGAGAGTGTTTGGAATGCAGCCTAAAAGATGGTCAAAAAATGAACGCCTCCCCAGTCAACAAACGAAAATCTTGTTATTGGCAGTGACTGAGTATCTAGAGAGATTTAATGACTTTTCAAGGAGGATGTGCTGTAGCTGCAGATGGCAACACTAATAACTCACATCATACTCTAACAAAATGAGAAACGTGTGTTGAACTTGATAGATCAATTAATGGCTTTTGAAAGAGTTAAATGCCTGCGAATGCCCATTCCATAATGCTCAACATGTCACTTAAAGGGTTTCTATGGGCCTCCTTACATATGGAACACCTTTTGCTAGGTTGAAGAGATGTCCACATGGTAAATAAATCACTTAAGATGCTATAGAATAGTTCTTCTTTGCATGAATGACCCAATACAATATGGCATTTGGTTCATATATTTAATTTTCTCTTATAAAATGAATATTCTAATGGCATAACTGATTAAAACTGATGTCTTCATTAGCTATCTATTCTGTTGGTTAACGAGTGGTTTAGGACTCTGGGAACATGCCCAGTAGGCCTGGTTGGAAAACATCCACTGTATCAGTGCGTGTTGTATGTAGATGCACAATTAACAATATCCACAGTTTTTATAATAGTCTCTTTATTGTATGTATGTTTAAATGGAATCTTTCTTTGACCTCTAGCAGCTTAAGAACCTCCCGATGATCAGAGTCATTGAAATAACTGTACAGTAACAGTGCGCCTCATTGTGTAGTCTCCTCTTAGTTCTGAGGCATTTCTTGGTGACAGGCTGCTGTTAGATGAGACCACCTGCTCTGAAATTAGCCATTCAGCTAGGCCCGTCATTTGACGGCATTAAGAACAGGGATGAAAGCAAAGGACAGCCTGGTGTTAACACTAGTGTAATGGAGACACCAGGCTGTATATTCCCTCGGTTTTTAACGGGCGGATTGGCAGTCACTTAATTACTGGCCTGATTAATTACTCCATCTCATCCAGAGGAAGAGCGGTTAGGCTTCACACACAATATAACATCTTCTCATCAGCCCCCTTCCTACTCAGTCTATTTAGCTCATGGACATTGAATTCACAAGGCCAGGGTATGAGACTCAGGTTAATATGGCTATTCACAGTTAAATGGCTCAGTGAAGCCTCCATTTCCCTCTATCAAGTGTAGGACAAACTCAGCCACTGGAAATATGGAGAATGAGAACAGTCTTTTTGCCCCCTAGTGAAAGGATTAAAAATACAGCGAAAAAAATATATTTCAACACTGAAAAGAAAATGGAATTCATGAACATTTTATGATAGTAAAAAAAAAAACTTTTACTATGTTTTGGACTCCACAATTTAGTGACATTAACATAGATGATTGTTTTAACCCTTAGAACTCAGAGTGTTCTAGTAAAATCTGACTTCAACAAATAAAAACGGTGTAAAACAGTCTGTTTGCTCTCCTACACACTTGCCATTTGTTGCTCTTTCACTCAGCCTGCCGCCACTCCGCTGCTCTCCGGACGCCCTCCCTCTGCGGGTTTTCCCCACCCACTTGTGGGCGGAGATTCCCACGGTCAAATGCAACTTGTGTTTTTTTCAGTTTGTTTCTAAGGCCTAAAATAAAAGAAATTTGGGAATTTTTGTTCTTTATGTGCATTTGCCTGTGATTTTTAATAACCCAGTAGCGGTTATTATTTATTATTACGCTTTTTAAATCACAATAACTTTGGTTCTACATGACATGGGAACACCAAACAACCAAGCTCAACATGACGTCTGACACCTTGAGCATCATCACAAACCTGGGGAACTTCCATATAAGGAGCTATTATTTGTTGCGCTGCTGCCATGGATCTGTGCTATTCGCGTTATAAGGGTTAACTTGTAATGGTGGTAGGGGCGAGGAGTGCTAGACAAAACAAGAGACAGAAAAGGACTCTACACTGATGAAGACAGATTTGTCTAGGGCTTAATTTGTGCCAGGAGAAGCCAAGATGTCAGGAACCTCCCTGACTGGATCTGGCACCTTGTTCTCCACTGGCATCATTTATGCTGGAGATGAGTCCCCAACACTTTTTGATGTGGCCCATTTCATCCCGACCACCTTTTGAAGACCTTTAATTAATTGAATGTAACAATGAATAAAATTATGCTTTATGTTATTTAGAGAGAGAGAGAGAGAGAAAGAGACAGACAGAGAGAGAGAGAGAGAGAGTGAGAGAGAGAGAGAGAGAGAGACAGAAAGAGAGTATGCATTACTGGTCATGAATTTGAAGAGCAGGTATCTCCAGCTACACCTCTATTCAGACTCCTCCCTCAGTGAACAAAAATTTTTGTCTCTGTATCCCTCCGGTCAAATTTTTCATCATCTAAATTGATCGGCAGTAGATAGGTCATTAAAAGAGAACACATCATTGTTCCTAGCGTGTTTAAAAACAAACAGACACTTGTGTCTGTATCATTTTCAATGTGATGATATGATGATACGCATTAAGAAAAACTGAAATATAATCTATAGTATTTTTTTTTATCTTATATTGATTTCATGTTGGGGCACTATGCCCATTGAACTCTTGATTGGGCAGATGCAGTGGACAAAAATGATAATAAAAACTGCATCAGTGCTTTTTCAACCACTGCTACTGACAAACAATTTGAGTACCTCAAAAGTGGAGTAAAGCTGAGACATCAACTACTCTGTGTTAGCTGTTTAATTTTGGGAAGCCCACATATGAGGGAACATCCAACGCTTCAGTGCTTAAGAATTTCATTAACATAGCCGTTATTCATTAGATCCAACATTAGGGGGGAACCCAATGCCGAGCTGCTTGTCTAATGCATTTTTTAATGCAATTTTCTTGTTTTTCCATGACTTCACCCACCCCATCAACCTGCTGGATCATTCACCACACTCAGATCTCCTTCAAATTTACTAATTTGGATGCTGGCCACATATCGTGGAGCATACATGTGTAAAAGATGTATCTAAAATTGCTGTCTTCCAAATTTCAACACCTCAACTCTTGAGTCTTTGGTTTAAGAAATGGTTTACATTTTACTCACTGCTACAAATTTTGGATATCCAGTATCTGATTTTAAGTAGTCTACCCCACATACAGTAACCAGATAATAGTGAAGTTCTCATTACTTGTTAGAGGGGCCAGTGCCAAGTTCCAGCCACAAATGGGCAATGAGCCATTGGGGGGGGGGGGGGGGGGGGTTAAGCCAAGAGTCTCTGAGGAACCACTATAGTACTTAAGATAAGATAAGATAAGATGTATGTATATACATCTATAGATATAGATACACACACTCTCTCTCTCTCTCTCTCTCTCTCTCTCTCTCTCTCTCTCTCTCCCACCCACACACACGCTTTACCTTTTTTTTTTTTTCCTTTATTATTATAATATTGAATAGTTGTAAGCAACTGAATGTCAACAGTTAGCCAAACCGTGCCTCTTCTCTGCAAGAATGTATCCAAAAGCATTAAAGCAAACCAGACCTACAAATACCTTAAGAGTGGAGATTATACAGTTTTCCTGAACCACCCAAAAACTGCCATGGACAAAGGTAGGACAGTAACCATTACATCTGGTCTGTGCAACTCAGTCCAGAACCATCCCTCCACAAAGATGTTTCCTTTAAATTTCTTAGGGTGGCAGAATCATCAAGAACCTGCCTAGTAAAGTCCACAACCACCAAAATATCTTTATGGCAGTGGTATAATGCTTCCTGGGAACACAGAAGACTGGAAATGGGAAACAGACTGGAATGTGAGGAAAAAGCAATAACATTTAGGATGCCAGTGCTGTCAACCTCCCAATTCCGACAGATGGACACCTTTTTTTATTGTGCATTTTTATTTATTTTGCAGTTTCTTACATTGCATAAATAAAAACCATACTACCCTGTCAATCATTTTCTCAACATTTTCTCCTACCCTTAACTCCACATGTCAAACACATCTCAAAGTTCCCAATACAGAAAACACAGAGACAGCTACAGTACATCTCTCACATTCATACATATCCTTATCTTTAATCCAACACACCACCACAGATGTGAGATGAGTTTAGTGCTCTGCTGTTGTGTAAAGCAACTGGAACATCATCTAGCACTGCATTCGCAACAGAGAGTGACTTCAGATTCAGTTAGCCAAACACATTTCCCACATCAAGGCAAACATTATACACGGCGAAGATAATACTCATGCAGAAGGGACACTGATGGACAGACACGGCAATTACAATAATGAAAGAACAGCAAAATCCGCAATGCTGCAGTGCCCATGACCAACTCCCCCAAAAAATACACCCGTACACACTATTACCCAGCTCTGCATTAAATATAAAGCCCAGGAATACACACTGAGTGTGGCACTCTCAAAGAAATTCTATCATCTTGATTTAATTTGAATATTAAATCATATCTGAATATGCAATGCCACATTTGCTGGAGCATGAACAGGCAATAAGGCACAGATGTTGGTACGTGAACAAACACAGTGGAGTTGCAATATGTGCTCACAATGTGCCTGTAATTAATGTTCACTTTACTAACGCTGCATATAGGATCGGCTACTAATTGCACTCTGCTTATGAGTCATAGAGTTTAAAAGGTGCAGTGAAATAATGGAGCACACAGTGTCCAGGGCAAAAAAGAAAATAAAAGTTAAGTGACAGAGTCTAGGACCCAATCAAGGCACAGTTTGAACTGCGCCCTCACACATAGGGAAATATTGGTAAAACAACATGTAAGTATAAAGTGGCTATGTGTCATGCATGAACAAACCACAGCACAGCACACAGTGTGAACAGTGTGAAATTGTTCTCTACATTTAACCAATTCAAATAAATGACCCAGTGGGTAGCCAGCGATGCAGCACCTGAGGATCAGTGTGAGAAGACGGTACCTTGCTCAAGAGTACCTCAGTGGTGCCATTGGCAGTCCTCAAGTCAAGTCAAATAGGTTTTATTGTCATTTCGACCATACACATACAGTATAATGTGCCTCCAAGACCATGGTGCAACATAAGAGCAGAACAGAACAGAACAGCACAAGACCACAAGTGCAAACAGGACCCACAACCCTCCCATCCCAGAGGCGACTCCCTAACCACCAGGACACCAGCTGCACCTGTGCATTCAAATCAAGTCAAGTTTATTTATAACGGACATTATCATACACAAAGGCCATTCAGTGTGTTTTACAGGAATCAAATAAACAAAAATTAAATAAAAGAAAAGAAAAGAATAGAAGAAATAAAATACATAAGAACACATAAAAATTAAAAAAGATTGAAAGTACAGTAGAAGGTGGAGGTGAATATTGCAGTTTTAGCAGTTTTAAAAAGAGTTGGTGCAGATCTGATATTGGTGATTATTTTGTTTATGCAGTGGGGATCATGTGAATGGCATTTCACCATATTTAGTTTCAGTTCTTTTCACCACTAGCTGACCAGCTCCTGCAGATCTAAGTGACTTCACTCATTTATTTTCTGTAACTGCTTAATCCACACTAGGGTCACGGCATCTAAGAGACCTACCAGAATTATATACTTTAAACATATCAGAGATATGTTTAGAGCCCAAACCATTGAGTGACTTGCACACGATGAGTAATGCCTTTGATATCAGTTCTGTACTGAACTGGGAGCCAGTGCAAGAACCTGAGGATTGGAGTGATGTGATCACTTTTCTTGGTTTTGGTTAAAACCTTGGCAGTAGCATTTTAAATAAGCTGGAGCTGTCTAATGAGCTTTGCTTTTGAGATCATTTGCTTTTGAATAATCTAAACTTTATTGTCAAATGCACTATCCTTTTGAGATCAAATTAAGCCTGGTATAGGAGAAAGTGTGAAGAGAATTTCTCATTAAATTGGATGTTGCTAGTTGCCCAAACGTCGGTAATTCAAACAGAATGTGTAATCAGCCACACATCAAATATCTCCACCTAAATATCTCCCATGCTTTGCCCAATCCTCCTCTCCAATGCATATGCATGAGGATGAGAGATGCATTCTGTGTTTCTGCCCATATACATGGGTCATAAATTGCATTGTTAGGCTTGTGGGGCAGTTCATAACATGCAGGCAGAATTTGTCCTATTTGGGCTTGAAAGTGGCATGAGGCTTAGTACAACAGGCCCTGTGTATGTGATTTTAAACTCCTTTTACTATTAATACATAATTCTGGCACAGAAATTACACCACAATATGATAGAAAATGATGTGACAAATATTAATTGTTACTGATGGATTATTTTGGAGCTGCCAAATTTTGCATAAACAAAGATCAGCTATGGAAAATGACCACTAGATGTAAACAAAGTTAATCCAATTCACTTCTTTAACTCCTTGAGTCATCAGTGATTACTATGTTCAGACTAAAAACTACCATTTATTTGAACTTGCATTAAATAAAAGTTTAACTGAAATAAACATACTCAGCTCAATGTCAACAGTAGATTTAAAGTGGAGTTGCTGACTCTCACTAGAATGTATAATTTACTTTGTGTCCAAAACTTTCTGAAGCTGAGGGAGGTTTGCAAAGTAATCACATAATAAATGTTTGTAATACCTCCATCTACTGCATAAAGAGGCCCTGTATCCTTCCAGATAAAAAGTGACAGATCTATTCAAGAGGGGAAGAGAAAAGTGATTAGCCACATTCCATGCTGGGCAGGGCAATTTTGCTGTCTAAGCTAGTCTGCCCAACCCGGCCCTCGCAGCCCCACATCTTGTCTGTTGCCATGGAAACTCATCATATCCCACAAAGACACCTTTCCAAGCAGATGATGTGTCAGTGTCAGCTACACTCAATGACCTGGGTTCCTGGTAAGGAGCGTGCAATTACTCTTATGTTCTCACTGTATGGGTTTATATATATATATATATATATATATATATATGTATATGCCATACACACAAAACATCCAAAAGTATTCAGGGATTCCTTCAATTGAGCGACTTCAACTACTTTAAGAAGCAATCGGCATTCAACTGTGCAAATACGGTTCAGCTTTAGATCACCATGGCCAATGAAAGCGAGAAAGAAAAATGACAGAGGTTGAGAAAGAGATGAAAAAAATGAGATGAAAAGAAAGTGAAGGAGAGATAAAGAAAGAAAATAAGAAAAAAAGAGACAGAAAGACTGTGCAAGAGAGAGTGAGAGAAAGAAGGAATGAGATGAGTAAAAGAAAGAGTGAGATGACTAAATGAGAGTGAGTGCGTGAGAGAGAGAGAGAGAAAGAATGAGATGAAAAGAAAGAGAATGAGATGAATACAAAGAAAGAGGAAGAAAGAGAAAGAAAGAAAGGATGAAAGAAGGGAAGAAAGAAAGAAAGAAAGAAAGAACAATAGAAAGAAAGGTCTTCTTACTTTATCATGCAACATTTTCAGTATGCTCAGCTCCTGTTTTTAACTATTATAAAAGTTAGCAGCCCTTCAGTTGACTAACAAACCAATTTTAGTCGCCCTCAGGGGAACCCTATGCTGTTTATGGCACTAGACATATAGATCAGTCAGTAAGATAACAGCCAGATGACAATTACCCTTCAGACGGCTATAGCTCTAAAGCTGCGTGAGCAATATTCAGCCTCTGCCTGGATTACAATTTCATGCGTCGGTACACTATCTCACCGCACATTTTCCAGGAGCAAATACTGGCAGCTACCATTCATTATCAATAGGAGAGTGTGATGTCAAGCAACATCAGGTTCGACATCACTAAAAGTAAAAAGCCCTCGGCAATGTGACCCTAACAACATGAGTAATAGAGAAAGATGGTAAATGACTTTAGACTTCATACAAATTGACTCTTGATGTGGTCAAACATTGGATGTGGCCCTTGGTAGTTTATTAAAGCTTTGAATTAGTTCACCCTTTAAAATTTAAAAGACTCTACAGTTCATAAAATAGATCTCCATAGTTTATCCAGTATACTGAATGTTCATAATTCGAGCAAATTACCCAGTGCTCATCTGACTGGTTTCCACATCACTCACTGAAAAAGGACATATCATACAAAGCAAGCAGCTGATTAGCTTTTAGAAGCTGGGAATTATGATTTTTTGGAATAGAACTATTGAGGCCCTTAGTCCATTAGGAAGCCTGTAAAATCTACTGACTGCCAACTGAATGAAAACTTTCTGAATCATTGTAAAAGCATTCAGTACAATTTTCTGCCTCCTCTTTCATTCAGAGAAAGGTAGAGTTGAAGAGCTGTCGGGTTCATTTGAGAATGTCTCTGATAGGCTCCGATTATATGCTGTTTTTGCACTATTTCACATGACTTTCGGACATCCTTCCCCAGCAGTGTTAAAAGATTTGAGTTCAGGGTTTACAGTACGATCAGTCTGTCAGTTGCATCATATGCCAGCTCTGCTGAGCAGTCTGTGAGATCTGTCTGTTAGAGATCAGAAAAGATGGGATACAGACATAGGTTGAGAAGGCTGAGGCCAAGAAGAGTAGTGTTACTGAAAATTGACCATGAGATACTCTACCTTGCACTGGGAGGGGCTGTTAGGATAGGAGTTTTTCTACAAAGAAAAACAGAAAAGAGGCCAAAAATCTGTCAAGCTATGAAAGATAAAGTTTCCTTCTGCTTCTAATATGCATTAGCTTGTCTTAAAATGACTGATGTTAAGGAAAAGCCCAGAACTGGCAAAATTAAATATAGAGCACAAATTATCGTCCACACATTTCCTAAGGTCATAGAACTACACTCTATGTCATTAAAATATTCTTGTACAACTGCAAGCAAAAGAAACAGCCCTCAAGTTATGTGAATTATAAATGAATATTGTAATTTATTGACATTATTACAGAGCCAATTTATAAATGTATTAGTTTTGATAATATTCTGGTGTCTACAAGCCATAGGATTCCGACTAAATGTGTTCGAGTCATGGCATGAAAGTCCAGGCAGACTGCATTTCGATGCACATGTGGTATAAAAGATGAATGAAGAAAAGTAGAAGTAAAGAAGTAAAACTCTCAGTGAAAAGCAGTTTTTACACATTTCATTATAATTACAATGGAAAGCTTCTCCAGCAACAGAGAGCTTTGTTGCAATAGCCACACTCTATGACTGACACATGAAGGGGGGGGGGGGCTTGAGAACCAGCTGATAAAAGGGCATCCTTCCATTAAACTTGTTTAAAAAACAATCATAATAAAAAGTGCTTGGTCAATATTTTTCCAAACTGAACTGTGACACAAATCAAACCACTGAACTTAGATGTGAAAATACTAAATACTTTCACACCCCAACTTACCTGTGTTCCTTCATCTGGGAAGATGTAATTTACATGTTCCCATCACTATCTGCATTCAGTTTTAGATGCAGTCTTACCAGAAAAGTTAAGAATTGTAATAATTTGTTGGACAACATAGATGAAATGTATCCTATACAACTAAATTCTGCTCCATTTCTTTTTCTAGTTCTTCCTGCAATGCTAATTCTCCATCAAGGTTGTCTCATCCAGGGTTGTGAAAGGGAAAGCATGCCAAGCATGACAAGCTAGACAAATAAAAAGCCTTAATGAATATGTAAGCCCACATTAATTAATTAATTAATTAATTAATTAACTCTCAATTAAAGACCTGGCTCTTTAAACACATCTATCTAGTTTCTTAATTAGATCTTTCAGTGGACTTTTGGCTCTTCGTCTGGAGTCTAGTGAGGAACATTTTGGACTGATCACAAGGAATGTGCTTTTTGGCTCACAGCTCTATCAGTACAAGACGTTCTGGTGAGTTTGATCCAAATGCAATACTGGCTCTGTCCAGTCACAGGAGGTCAGGATGTCTCATTAAATGTAACAGAGTTGGGATGTAAAGGAATCACCAATGGGAGACACAGGAAAACAAAGACAAAAGCAGCATGAAGGAATATGCAGGTATCATATGTAGCTTATAGTTCAGACCCTGCTAGCAGTAATGTATTATGGAATTAAAGCAAAACTGTAAAGACCTCAGAACTTAGGAGTATTTTGCAGCTTTTGCCTTTTGCTACACAGCAGCATAGGGCTCAGAGATTGTGGGGAGGTTTTGGGGTACAACAATTCCTCACAGAGAATAATAGTGGCCAACATTCTTAAAAATGGCATAAAAAAATTATAGTTCTTTGTTTTAATGCATGGTCTCAGTAAAAGCTATTAGTTGAAGGGTTTCATTTCAAATGCATTAAAGATTAATTTCAAGAATGATACATTGCCGGAAGTGTGCTCCACATGTACAAGAAATATCATTGGTACATTATGACCAATACTACCTTTATTAGAGAAATAAGAATTGAAGTTCATATGGAATACATGATTTCATTAAAAGATTTCAATTATTCAATTTGAAATACATTAAACAGTCACACTTTTCCAAAAAGAGAAAAAAGAATGTTTACAAAAAAACACACAGCATTTTGCAATGAAATGCATCAACTGGTATAGAGCATTTGCATTATGTGTAGGATCTTCACTCTCACATATTTCATAAAAAAAAAAAAAAAAAAAACTACAAAGATCCATGTTAAAGACTTTTATTGGACTAAAAAGTGGGTAGTTTATCTATGGCACTGCTCCATAGCACCCTTTTGAATTTTAAGAGTATCTAATCTATGGAAGGATAGTGTGGCTGTAGGTCTTCATTCCAGCCATGGTGTGGAACAACTCACTGACTGTATAAATGTAATTAAACAGGTGTGTTCTCACTAAGTTCAAAAGAAAATCATCTTCTTCTGGTAGATTAAATTGTCTTCTCCTCGCAAAGGGGATATATCAGCTTGGACAGAAGTGTTGTAGGCATTGTCTCTCTTTCCCTTTTACTGTAAAGCTAAAAACATCATTGCAAAACACAGCAGCTTCATGGGACCACTTGTCACTTGTGTTCTTGTCATATTAGAGTGGACCAACTTTTCTCTAACCTGAACCTTTTACCAAAGTCAAAGCCCTCACAGCAGTCACTCCAGGCAGCCTGAGTCATCAATCCAGCAGCACTTCCAAACACTGCTCTTCAAGCAAGAGAACTGCCTTTTTTCTTCAGAGGATGAATTGCTGCTGTCTTGCGTATTTCTCTATTTGAGGGCCACAGTTTGATCCACACAGTTTGTCACCGTTGAAGGCACACAGGGAGAGTGCACCGGTGCACATCGGCTAAGTTTCACTTCCCCCTTTCATTTGTCACTAACACTGCTAACAAATCACTTTTTTTTACCCACACACACGCTTTAGTCTCAGGGATAGCTTGTCAATCTGTGTTTATGCCTAAATGCTTCTTGATTCTCTTAGAAAAACCAAAGCAAAACTGTCCCGCTCAAGCACTTCAAAACATCTCTCACGGCACAGGCTGCTTCACGCTAATCTGCATAAACAAGACAACGCCATAGACATGTATAGAAGGCATTCAAGCCTTAAAGGACTATAAAAAGCTTGAAAAAATCTCTAAATGCAGAGTTCTACACCATCTATTTACTCTAAGGATTAAGGATGCGCCTGAAAACTTCTTTTGACATTGAATTGCAGGGTTTTATTTATAACAAATGTGCAATAAGATATATAAATAATTCAGAACCTACCTATGGTGTCTCTGATTGAGAAAGTTAGTTTGACAATTCCAAACCAAACAGTCAAAGACTTTATTAGGGAGCCAGAATACTGCCATATATATTTGTATGTGTACTTTTCAATTCACACCCGTAAAAAGAAGTTTGCTCGCACTGAAAACAATTTGTATTTGCAAAATACTGAACAGAAATATGCGTCAAGTCATCTGTATTTGTATGCATTTTTTTTTTTACAAAGATAGAATGGTTTTCAAATACAAAACCTGTTGTGCAAATCTTGAAACTGCGTTCAGGAATCCAAGCGCTCTTGCAAATACCAGCCTGCGAGTTAATTTTCTAGCCAATCACAAAGCTGCAGGTAAGGTAACGACCAATCCTGGCGCTGAAGACGACAAAGGCACCAGAGCACAACATTACGGCAAGATGGCGAGTAGTCAGAACGGGCCGGTGAATTCTGTTTTAAATAAATGCGACTGATTAAATAAATGCGATTTG
>JBBPCZ010000115.1:39743611-39772428 GCA_037974445.1 Brycinus macrolepidotus | reverse complement strand
TACAAATTGTTTTCAGTGCGAGCAAACTTCTTTTTACGGGTGTAAATTGAAAAGTACACATACAAGTATATATGGCAGTATTCTGGCTCCATACTTTATATAGTAAAAAAAAAGTATTATAAACTTAAAGGGAAAAAAAACAAAGTCAAAAAAGAAATATTTGCATCAAGGGAATGGCACTTTCAGTCTGACAAACGTTAATTAATTTTAAGCATAAGAAATTACCTTGAAGGCCTATAAAATTAGATGTATGGCCTCTGCCTGTGACCACTGCCAATGGCTTAAGAATAAATAGCATTAAACATCTGTGCCGGTAACATCTGTTGGATAGACAGTTAATGAAAATAAACATTAAGAGTATCCAAAGCCAGATGGAGATTTTGGAAAGCACAGATGAGGGAGAAATCAAAGAAGCAGATACATAATAATTTCAGAGTCTAGAGTTTGCAAGATGACACCTGAAGGATCCAGCAAAATTTGACAAAAACAGGTCCTGTTGTCAGAATTCACAGTTCACACTTTTCACATACTTCACAAACATTGCATTTATTTAAGTATCCGGTTTTTAAGGTTTTACTTTATATTGAGAGTGCTCTATAGATTATCTACAGAGGCTTTGAATGTTAAACATATTTGGGGTTAGGTTTTGGGTGGAAGTTTAGTGTAAAGCTTTTGATAAGGGTTAGATGTGATAGAATCTATTACATTTATCCATCCATCCATCTATTATCTGAACTGCTTATCCTTAACTAGGGTTGCAGGAGGTGCTGGAGCCTATCCCAGCTGTCACACACACAGACACAGACACATAATACATATGCCAGTTCCAATTCGTCAGACATTCATGTTTTTGGACTGTGGGAGGAAACTGGAGAACCCGGTGGAAACCCATACAGAATATGCAGATTCCACACAGTTTGGCCACCTGTCCAGGAATAGAACCCAGAACATCTATTACATCTAGGCTAAGTGAAATAAAAGGTGCACATCTTGCTGTACATCATTTTCACAAAACAGAGACTTTTTCAAGCCTCTGTTTGTATGTGTGCACTCAAGTTATTTAGTTATTTATATTCTATGGTCAGGGAGAAGGCTGTAATATGTGCAGTTGTCTGCGTAATATACATATATATCTGACTAAGATATATTAGAGAGATTTAACATTAAATTTATACCACCCCATGGAAATGTGCATTCATGAAAATAATTCCAAGAACTTTTGACAGTTGGAGCCTTATAAATTGAATATCTGAAAAAAGTGTGTTATCCTCTCCTCTTCAGATGATGTATGGCAGCCAAGTGCCCTATAGACAATCTGTCCAATGAAATAAAGTCTAAGTAAAAAAATAATGCAAATGGTTATTGTCATGCTTACACAGCAATTGAGAAGGTCCACATCCTGCTGAAGGCAGCTCATCCTTGAATGAAGGTGCCACCGACCTTTGTAGATGCATGCTCTGACACTCTATAAATACACACTAATGGTTTGTGACATGTTAGGTAATGGTGAGCACATGTTTGTGGGGGAGTAAATGCATCAAGCATACAAAAATAGGTTGTTTTCTGGCCTGAGGTCTTGTCTCAGTGTTTCACCAGCATAAGGAGACATTTAGAAGCATTAAAATGCATTTGCTTGACTTTTATAATCCCTATTAATTCACTTTGCTAGCAGTGTCCTACTAATTATGTGAAATTGCACAAAACTATCATATTGGTATCATTTTATGCACTTATCTGCATAAAAATTGGTTGCACATAAGCACATGCTGGAAATCTTTTCACTAGTTTATCTGTTAGCCTGCTGTTGCTTGTGTGCGCTGGACAATTGCACATTTTTTATGCGCCCCAAAGGACAACTTTTGCATTTGAAAAATCCAAATGCACAGTGAATCAATGTGATCAATATGATCAAGAATCTTAACCGTACATATAGAAACATTACTGATTAGCAAATGATTTAGCAAATAAAAAGCTGTTCTCTTGCCAAACATACCAAAGAAAAAAAAAACATAAGATATAAAAACAATAAAACCAATTTTCTTAAGAATCAGACCAGAGTACCAAAAATCTTACTCTGTATTGTTATGAATTTCACGTTGTTGATGAAACAAGTAATACTGCATGTAATATTTCCACTGTTAAGTGCTTTGATGAAACCCCTTCCAGTGAGATCAATTCAGACATCTACATGCCTTCACACAGCCTCATCACACTGTAGCACTAAAGATACTGAACAAAAATGGGCCTCTAATGTCCATGTCATAACTATCAAGAACATTTATTCACATAAAACGTCCAAAAACGTGCCATGCATGCAGAATCAATGGGAAAATGTGTGTGTGAGTCTGGACATGGAGGGCCATCAGAGGAGATGTAATTAAGAAGCTAGTTGTTGCCATCAGTCCACTGCCTTGTGCTTGACCTTGTGCACTTGATGAATGTTTCAAGATTCTAGCATGACACTCGAGCTGAGGGCCATCAATGTTAGGCAGCGTGCTCTGGATGAGGTAATTAATCATAACACATATGCCAGTTCTCTTCAATTATTAACTCTGCGGCCAAATGAGTTGCTTGTCTTCAGGGAACAGGTTGAGGGCATTAGAGTAGAAGTTTCAGGCACTGTGAATTAACGATGTAGTGTTGTCATTATAGCATCAACAATCGGAAAAATAAACATTCAAAACAATGCATTAAAGATTGAAACTGCATTGCAGATATGCCCCTTGTTCTCTTCTGAGAGTCTCTTTTGACATCTACTTGAGAACTACAAAGTCTTAAAAAAATGTATTTCAAGTTTTTGTATTGTTTATAGCATTTAGAGATCACCATTTTGGAAAAGGACATGCTATTGTGGATATTTCATCTTTGGTTTTGAAATAAAATGTAATTTTTTTTAGCCAAACCAATCTATGCAGTAAATAATTACAGCTTTGTCAAATCAAGACATTTTTTAGAAAAACTAAATTAACCTCAGACCTTAGAAAAGTAAAGTATATCAAATCTGGAATTCTACTGTGTACTTTCTAAAAAGAAGGAACTGGAGGGACTCAATCCATGTTGTATGTCTACAGTACGTGTAGTTTGGGGAGCATAAGCGCATATTATTGCACTGCAGTTATCTTTATTTTAAGTTGTATTGATCTCAGGCTTTTCATATTATTGTTCCAATTTTAAAACAGAGCACAATATGTCCCTTTCTGCAAAAAAAAAAAAATTATACATTATTTAGCAACAGTTGACATATGAACTACAATAATACCATTCATATGAATTATGCTTCAGACAGCCAATCAGCAGTCTAAGGTTTTTAAGCATACTTTTTGTCTCAGTGACAGTGATGAGTGAGTACATGTTGAAATCAGTATTGAATGAAATGGAATTTTCTGATACTTGGTGGTACAGAAGTAATTTGTTCTATATAAGAAAAGTAGTGAATATCAATGACAGGCCTGGTCACACACCACCATCACATCCTGTCTGCACATACCATGAGTACTACAGTACTGTGCACACTCAACTATAGCCTGTTTATAATTAATGATATACATAATGCTTAGTGAAACTACAGAAGATGTTTGATGTTCTAAGTGGGCCATTCAAAGTAAGCTATTGTATATCTTTCATTTGATTATGCTCCAATCAGCTTCAAACTGAAGGGTCTAAATGGATTTCTAACGGGCTAGCATGAAGTCTGAGGTCTGTGAACGCTACAACAAAGAGCATACGTTAAAAGTGAACAAAGCTCAGTATACAGAGAAGGCTTTTGTGCACCCACAAAAGCTGGAGCTGAAAATTCACATCTATGCACCAAGCAGAAGCTTCTTACAGTGCAGAGAATGTATAGAACTTTTTGTGTTTTTTAATTAATTGATTTATGGCTATTCTGTTCCAGTTACTGGCTCGCCTTTCACAAAGCAATCCATCTCCTAAGGTCAAGCCATCATGTACCTCTGTATAATGACTCAAGCAGTCCTATTCTGGTCTGAAACTCCAGATTCCTGGAAGTGCAGAGAGACAGCAGGAAGAGTTTTGGATTACAGAGCCTGGGGTAACCTCACTGCCCACAAGACCAGACAGGGCAGAGGTGTTTAGAGGAACACTGATGACACCTGTCTTGTCTTGCTTTCTCTCCCTCTCCCTCTCTCTCTCTCTTGTGGCATCTGGAGGAACAGAAGGCCGCGATATGAAGAGGGAGTGAGCTCCTCTCGCACTACCAAGCCCCAAACCTACGCCAAATTATTTACAATCAACGCTGCACATCATGCCTATTTAACATTCGAGGAATGCGAGTTATTGCCTGCCATGGAGCTGCATTTCAATAGGAAAAGAGATAATGCAGGCTAATGCTAAACTAAACCATTTGAAAACATTGAATGGAGATCTGTAGTGGAACACAAATGACAGTGCCAGCGTGAGACTGGCTTTACATGGTGAAACTTCTATACAAGTTTAGCTATTTGGAACTTACATAAATATAAATTTCACTTATACTGAATTGTGTAAAGCTTCCTACAGTTCACTTGAAACCGTCTTCAAAAACAAGCACACCATTATGGTGATAAATAAAAAATCCAAAATGAAAATGCTGAGAACATGCCATTTGTTTCCATTCAGAGCTTGAAATATTTTTTCAAAAATGATGAGACCTCATGTCAGTTCTGCTCAAGATCAAACGTCATATTCAAAATCTGTGTCAGAATCAGGTTGGATTCAAAATTTACCCTCACAGCTCACTTTTAATAGATTTACCCAGGATTTCCCAATCTCCTACTGCTTTTCTCTTTACTTATGTTCATTCATTTTAAACAGGGTTAAACCTGCCATGTGTCACGTCTGGTCCGCCTCGGTCACGCCCCTTTCGGAGCCCGTCCCCCGAGTTTTGACCACGTGCAGCCCTGGACACGCAGTGATGACGTCATCTGTTGTTGTGAGTGAAGCTATCGGTAGTCAAGCAGCTCAGCTGTTAGCACTGAGCTAATTAGCTGGGTTGCTAGGCTACTGATGGCATGTCCATGTGTGTTTGATCTGAGTTAACTGCTGCTTGTTTGGTGTTTGATAGTTTGCCGTGTGATTGGTTGTCTCTGTCTGTGTCTGTGTATAAGAGGGCTGCCGACCCGGAGCATCATTGCGTGGTCACCATCCAACACCCTAGTAACAGCTAACTCTCTGCTGTGTTCGTTATTGGGTTCGTATACACTTTGTAGAAGAATCTAACCTCCGTCTGTGTGTGCAAACAGCTGCTGGACTTAAGAAGGACCAAGGGGAGCCCTACTGAGGAAAGCTACTCCAAAAGGGCAGCTGGAGCAACTTTCGTTACACCAATCATAGTCATAGTGGCGCTAGGCTCCTTTGGACTTCACTGTGTATAAGTGACTGTTTACTCTCCATCTCTCTGTGCAGGCGTGAGGTGTTTGAAACCGTGACCACTGCGGTTGTACAGGGGATTTGTTCGACAGGCTGGATAGCCTCAAACAGTACCTTGGCAGGGTTGACTGAGAGAACTCTTCCTGGGCTCTGGTTCAATCATGCAGGAGTGCAGGATCTCCTGGAACCACTTCGTATCTGTGTGTGGACTATAGCTCTTTCCTGTGTTCTGATTCATTAAAGACTTTGTCAGTAAAACTAACGCTGGTCCTGCAGTGCGTCTTTACAGCACCACCCAACATGACACCATGTTGGAGTCTCACACACTTTAAGACTGAGGTCCACTAGACCCACACTTGTAAGAAAAATGGAAAGTAAGAAGCATTTCAGGAAAATATCAATTAGTGCAGCCAAAAGAAATTTTATATTTAATTTGTTAGTTCAAAATATCTTCTATGTCATAAATAATATGTTCTGTATAAAGAAACAGATCTATCATTAATGGTGAAGGCTATCATCTTAGTCTATCCACAACAAAGAGCCTTAGAGAAAAGTTTATTCTGACTAAAAACATTTGGGATACTGTATGAAAGCAATCATGAAAAATTTTGAACAATTTCTGTACTCTATTATTTTCATACTGCATGTTATTATTATTGCTGTTATTTTTATTATTATGTTTGTAATTTGAGATGATGGCTACTATTTTCACTGTGTGGTAACTGGTGTTATCCAGTGAGCCAGTTTGAATTATTTCTGAAAGAATTTTGTTGGTCTCAGATCAGGTTTGGACTTAAAACATGATGTAGTCTGGGTTAGAATGGTGGACTGGGTTCAGACAGAACTTCTGACAAATTAGGTTTGGATGCAACACTTGCTGCTGGATGTCAGGTCCGGTTGGGCTCAAATTTGCGGCAGTTTTCATATTCATACTAATATTTCAGGCTCAAGACATTAAGCTCAAGATCACATCAAATGATGTGATTTATTTCAATTAACTAATTATGGAAAAGAACACAAAACAGATCTCTTTAAATAATGTTGCTTTTGTATTGGTAACAAATCACCTGTAATACCTAGTTAGCTACATAGCTAAAGTTAACATAGCAGCTGCTTGTACCAGCATGTTGTAGCCTATTGTAATTTACAAAGCTTATTTTTTTTCCTCTCTAGGCATGATATTAATGTATAAATGTAAACTCAGGTGAATTTGAATGGCCAGAAAGACAGGATTTGCGAAAAATACTAGCCACTGATCTGGCTGTCTAGTGGAATATTGAAACTATATTGTGTGACTCGCTACCTGGAACCAGTTGTATGAACATTTCACCTTGTAAAGCCAGTCTCAGCAATGATGTTACGTATACTTGGCAGTACTGAAGACACAGACTCTGATATGCTTAAAGCACACATGCCTTCAAGTGATAAAGTGGCAAAATGGAACAATCAGTTTTCTTTCACATTTGAAAGAGCACAATATGTAGTTGAAAGCTATTTCAGCATCAATCCAACAACAAATGTACAGTGCAGCACATCGCCATTAGGGACTAGACAGATTGTCTGTTTGGTAATGAATAAAGTAAGTGAGAAAATCTCACATTTCACATAACAGATATGGCATCTCATGTTGAATTCCAGCTATAATGACACATTAGGCAGTGACAGATATAGATGTAGATGCAAGATACATGTTATGTTAAAAAAATATGCACAACAATAAGTGGCCTGATGATAAATGGAAACACAGTGTATGAAGTGGTGCATAATGCTTACCCATCGTAACTCATCCTTGGAATGAGTTAAAACTGACACACACTTGAATCTCATAGTTCACTACTATTATTTGGGCTTTTGAGTCTATGTGTTGATCTCATGTTTTAGTAAAATGGAACTGCATAAGACAAGGTTTTCAAATTTGTCTATAATACACAGAACACATCATACCTAAAGAGGTTTGGATCTGCAGCTGAGATTTCTTTCCTATGCTTTTAGAATTAAGAAATGACAAGCATGGCAAATATGTAAAAGATATGTTAATCAGCAATTACATTAAAACCACCTACCTAATATTATATAGGGACCCCTCTTGCTGCCAGAACAGCTCTGACCTGTCAAGGCATGGACTCAGCAAAACCTCTAAAGCTGTGCTGTGGTATCTGCACAAAGATGGAGCAGAAGATCCTTTAAGTGCTTTAAGTTGCAAAGTGTGGCCTCCAAAAATAAGAGTAGTTTGTCCAGTTTAGGTAGGTGTTGGTGTATTGTGATTCTGGTTAAATAATATAGGTCAATGATAACATCTTCAAATTTCCTATCTTATGAATCCAACAACCAGTTATATTACTAAATTGGAGGATGGGGGTAAACTGCCCCATCCCCTCTGCTGAGTGAGGAGATTACTATGTTCCTTTAATCACTCTGTGGGTCCAAAAGAACCTGCTACTCAAGGTAATTAAGTCCTTCAGGTGCTTTGGAGATTTCCCTCGCTAGATACTGTCTGGTAGGTTCCAATTGAAATGAGGTGAAGTCTCAGGTGACTTGCTTGGGAGGGTGATTTCTGCCGCTGCAGTGCCATCAGGCAGGTTTTCAGGCTAATCACTTGATTGGATAGGTACCACAGGTGTTGCTACCAGATGAGTCCTGTTTCTCCTTGCAAAACCTTTGGGTGTATCCACATAGTAAGCTGTTGGTGCATGTGCATGACTTACAACTGTTGTATTTTGTGTTCTTCACCCACACATGCTAACTTGGACACAGATGAGCCAGATTGTGTACTCTATGGTGTCTGCTGAAATTCCCTCTGCTTTTGTCTACTGGCTTGTACTTTCTATCTCAATTTCTAGAATTCTGGCCAGCCAAGCTTCAGCTCTGATGGGATGACTGGGACAAGTGTGCAGGTTTTCATATCCATTAGAAGCTCTACAAGACTGTGGCCATTTGTTAAGGATGAGACTCGGTAGGCCTTTGGGGCAAGGTATCTTTATCTTTCTTCTACAGACCCTTAATGGTTCTGACCATTTACTCCACCTCACCGCGCTTTGAGGGAAGAGTGGGCCAGAACTGATAGTCATGTAGGGGCCAGAACTGATAGTCATGTAGTCAGAAGCAAATTTCTTGAAACACTCTGATGCAAATTGTGGGCTATAATCTGTCCTCTATCTCATGTTCAGCAAATGTGGACCTGAGGTGGCCTACTATAGCATCAGATGTCATGGATGTCAGTTTGCAACTTCAAAGAATCATGATAAACAGTCAACTATGATTAAGAATGTCAAGTCAAAAAGCTGAAAGAGGTCAGCCCATACCTTAGACCAAAAGCTCTCAGGTAACTCAGATGGCAGTAATGGTTCTTTGAAGTGTATCCACTCCTTTACACACTCATGACACTTCTTAAAATTACTACAGTGTGCTAAGACCATGCTAACTGTTTTGCCCTGTTTCTACACTTGCCCAAGTGTCCCTCATGTATCTTAATTAAGACATCGGAGCTGAGTGATTGTGATATCAGAATTCTGCCATCTTTTAGGAACAAGCTGTGTTGCACTCCAGTGAAATGCAGAGAGGGCAGGGATGCTCAGCCATCCATCGATGCAGAAGTTTTTTCAATTTAATGAGAACTTTGTCTTTTTGCTTATGTGTCCATATCTATCCCAGCTATTTTTCTGTGGCAGACAGTTTGGACATCACAGTACCAACATAAAGGTTGGCTTCCTCCTCTAGCTGTCATCACCTGCATTCTTAACTGGAGTGCTGGACTGAACATCTGCTGAGGCTATCTTCTTACCTGCCACATGAGAGATGGTATAGTTGAAACTGAATCAGTCTCATGTGCTGGCACTGAATGCGTGAAGGAAGTTCATGCAAATCCTTGGAACCCAGCGAAGGAATGAGAGATTTGCGATCAGTTTCTATAGGGAATGTAATTAGAAACTCAGAGAACCTCCCAGGTGGCATCAGAGGTTTATTCGCAACTTGTGCATATTTTTGTTTTGTGGCGCTTAATAATCTGGAAGCACACGTGACAGGTTTTACATGATTGTTCTTTTGTTTCTGGTGCAGAACTTCTGCCAGTCCATATTGTAAGGATGGATTGCTTTGCCAGAAGTCTGAATTTGAATCTAGTTTGAAGAACATTTAATCTCCTTCTAGCTGACCAAGCGTGTGTCCCACCACTGGCAGTATGTACCATTCTCTGAGTTAGTTTGGGTTTGTCAGGTCCTACACAGATTCTGACTGTGCTGTCAGAGTTTGACACTACCACCATTCCGGCACACCTGTCACTTCTCTTGAAATGACTCCCAGTGACTCCATCCTAAATCAACTCTTCCTTCATTTTGAACACGAGGACTAGGGACATGTGTTTTAGTGCTGAAATGGAAAATGGTCTTGCACTTGACTTCAAAATAATTTCATATTCCCCCTCTAGCTTTCCTAGACCTTGCCTTTCTTTGCTGTTTAAGCTGACTGTGTCCACTCTAGCTACTAGTCCAAGTGCGTTTACTGTTGGACATTCAAGCAATAGAGATCTAAGACCTGCCACTACATAAAAATTCTAAGTACCATTCTTGCTAAGAGTGGTTGTGAAATTCCCTTTAATGCACAACTGTGTCTGCCCTGGTCCAGAATTTAGTTCGACTTTTGCAACTTGCCAAACTGTGCATTGTTGGCACGGTGCCTGACTACTCATTTTTGAATGAGACATTCTCTGAATTGACTTTGTCTCTTGAGATTATTTCTAACCATGTCTTGCTTGATTTTTAAAAGTTCACCCAGGCAAACTCTCTTGACTCTTTTCTTCTGGGATAATACTTCCTGCTGCTTTTGGTTAAATTCATTCTGTTCAAAGGTTTTCTCAGCATTACAAAGTGGGAATCCAACCTAGCCTTCAACTGACTGTACTCACTCACCTCTTCTGTAGCCATGAAGTTAACATGTCCTCTGTCTATTCCCCATTGTGTAGATAACCATGTTAATCCACTCTTCCTCCAGATGAAGTTCCAGTCCAGAGAAACACAGAACCTTTCAAATATTTTGAGCCATTTTGGAAATTCCTCCAGTCTACTGAAACTGAGTTTTTTCTGAAATTGTTCCATCTCCTTTCTGTGTAAGCTGAGCCTTAATTACCCAGAGCAATTTGCTGCAACCTGTGGAGTCAAAACTCTGCTTCATAAGTCTCTTGCAGCGTACCCACTTCTTATAGAGGGATTTTCAAAGTTTAATCCAGTACCATGTTGGTATTTTGAGGCAGTGACTCAGTTTATAACAAAATGTTGTATTTTAAAGGTGTGAGTAACCAGACGTGACCAGCCAAATTCGGAGCAACTCAAGACTACTCTTTACTGAACTTCACCACAGCAGTACAGCTGACGTTCTCCTTCTATTTTTGGTATTCTTTATATAGCAAACACTTGTCTGTGACTCCTGGTGTCATATCTTACGCAGGTGAGCGTTCTAATGCATATGTGGCCGCCATAAATACATATTGAAATTCAAATGTACATCACTACATGTAATCTCAAACACATGCTCTGAAACAGCAAACAACAGAATTAGAAAGTAGTTCACTGAATTTAGTTCCTTTTTCTAAAACTCCATTCCATTTCCTGGAATTGAGTTAATTCCCTCCACCAAATCATATCCTCTTCTAGTTACAAATAGAATGGAGCTGTGTGAAATGATTAATATAACTGTACCATACTTCTGTTATTGCAAGTGCTTTAAGAAAGTCTCTTACATTCTAATGTGTGTCTAAAAACTCTATAGTGCTGATCACCAATATAATATCTCTTTATTTTACTGTACAGATCTTGAACACATGTTCTTTGCTCTCTGTACGTGGACATGAACTGCAGTCAGTTTATAGTTTTGGACCTCCTGTATATATTTATGACATATACATTTATAGACATTTCACTGCCAGAAGGGCAACAAAACCTATCCTTTGTTACACCCTATGAAAGCTCATTAAATCTGGAAGAGACAAAGTCTAAATAAAATGGAAATAGAAGAAAGAAAAGAAAAGAAAAGAAAAGAAAAGAAAAGCTTGGCATTGTCTAGTGATGGACCACCACAGCTGGCACTGCTTGGGTAAAAAGAATATGAAAGCAAGAGGCAGGAAGTTAGTCAAGTGCCATGGCAACCAAATCAGTTAACACTGGCTTCATCAACATGCCCGCAGCACATGTAGTCTCGGTGGGCACAGTGTGCCCCACATTCAAGATCAAAACTTATCAGAACATCACTCACTCTTTATTTCTGAATAATGTATTGAATATTTAAATTATATACAACAGAATAAGATATTTGTGTAACTTTTCCTATTGTTTTTCATGGTTTTATAATAAATGTGTGAAAAATCAATGAAACTATGCAAACATGGTTTACTGCATTGTTCCATTACACAATATGTCACATGGCAATTCATAATGCAGGGCAAGATAGGGGCGCTATAGCAACAACCAGGCCTCGCCAAGCTGTTTTATCAGACAGCTTTCGCCCAGTTCGACTGTCCCGGCAGTCAAGCGTTTTGACGAGTCTGTCGCAGAATTGGTTTGCTCGTATAAGCATATATATTATACATCATCGCCTCTTCATTGCAATAGAAGCAGCTCTTGAGATGTTCAGCTGTTGTGGCTACTGGAATGTCAGCAGATCCCGTTAACAGACACTCAGGTTTGTCTTCTATCACCCCCTTGAGTAGTGAGTGTTTTAACTGCCACAGAAAAGTAAGAACACTCAGCTTGCATTTGCAATGCATTGGCATTGACTGTCATTTGCATGTGTGTTCTTTTACTGAGTTGCACTGAATTTCTAGCCTTACTCCCTTTTTCTGTCGTATCTTGTTACAATCACTAGACAACCTACAGTAAACACACTGATTAGTGACTAGCATACAATGACTCCTCTAAAGGCACCTCTACAGGAACTGTGCTGTATCTAAACTGCACTGCGATGGAGCAGAAGTTGCAGCACGTTTTGATTTTCCAGTATATCTCATCCTGGTAACGATGGCACATCGGCAGTGCAATTCTCTCTCCCACAGTTTACGGCCGGTCATCCTCCCAAAACCACGTCCATGGAGTCAAATCAGCTGAAAGTGTTTCTATCAGAGACACTTTTGATATTGATATGGTCTTTGTGGTCTTTTATTTTTTATAGCCTTGTTCAAGTTTTTTAAAAATTTTTCTCAGCATTCTTTACCTAATCCATCTAACTTATTCATGATGGCCTGGTAAACGTTTCTCACAGCGATAAAGATAAATTTATTAGCATCATAGAAAACTCTCACTGAAATTTATCTTCATCCCAACAGATAGCAGTGCTCGTACTTTGTCAACTTCTCAGTGGTTAGTTTGTATGTCCATTGCTGTTTTTTGGAACATGGCCTCTTTCCATGTTGTGATGGTAACATTTCAACCATCGGAAAGCAGTGATGCAGTCAGCTCAGCTGCAACCCACTTTCAGCCCTGCTGTCAAGTAGCACGGGTTTGCCCTGGGTCGCTTTATTTGTTACGTAAATAGGTTTGATTTGGTGCGGCACGGTTCCTTGTGCCAGTGTAAAAGCGTCATAAGTGACATTCCATGTAACAAACGCATTATAGTCAGAAACAGTTGAACTCATTTGCTCACTAGTGAGAAATCACAGTGCATGAACTTTTACTGAAGCTCATGCAGCAAAAACAATTTCTGCACAGCAAGACATAAAGCTACAACTTTCAGAAGGTCAAAGGGGAGGGAAATGAGGTACAAGCCAAATACATCAGATAACACCACTGCAATAGACTGTGTGTAGATACATCTAAAGGGACACTTTTTACTTACTCCAGTCATGAGAAAGTTCATGAACCTATTGGCATCATCTGAACGTCTTCTTAATTATGCTCCAAATGTGTGATCTGAAAAAAAAATAAGACAGCTTTATTTAACCATCTACACTCATTTCACTTAGATTTATATTTCATGACAGGGCAGCCCCTTAGCAACCACCACACAATTTTGCTGCAGATCCATCCTGCACTTTTCTAGCCATCCTAGTGCCTCATAACAGTTGAAGTTTCAGCCACAAAGAGAAAATATTCCTGTAGGTTCATTCCTGTGTCTTAGACAGTTGTCATATTCAGTATCAAGCTTCATTTGGGTTTAAGATCCCTGATGTACTGCTGTACATGGTTATAAAATTTGAAATGCATTGATTCTTCAGTGAGTAAAAGCCATGTAGGCTCCAAGACATCTAAGCTGCCTCCAAAACGTTACACACTGCATAATATCTCCTGCTCGGGATGAAGTTTTGGTGAAAATAAAATGGGAAGCGATGTTTTTGGAGAGCAGTTTCCTCTGTGATAGCCCCCCTACGATCACTACTCTCATTCAGTGGTTATTTTTTCACAGTATAGGTACAAGCAGCTTCTGCCTTAGGGGGTTCTGTCTCTTGTTTGAGGAGTCTGTAAACTCTTACACTCCACTTTGGAGGACACACACTCCTAGAAATACTAGTAACACTGATGATTTTCACAGGTTTGCAAACATCAAGGTCATTATCCACACACTTTCCATAAAATACCTTCACTGTTTTGAAATATAACATTTTACACTGTGTCAAGTGAGATTGGCTTTATTTTTGTGACTTTGATGAACATCAGATTGAGCTTTAGAAGCACTTTCTTTGTTCCCTGAGTACATAGTTAATTAGTTCTTGCATTAAACTGTGTGTTGTGTTATTTGAAAATCACACTGTATTCCTTTGGAACATGGTCATGACACTCATGGTCATATACATTTAATTAAAGTATGATGTACACTTCTTTTTCTTTTTTTTTTCTTTTGTAAAGCTGTTCAGCTCAAAAGTTCATACCAGGGTCACTCATTTTTAAGGTAGACAACCCTCTCCTTTACATACACACACACACACACACACACACGCACTGCTAGAACATCAAACACATTTCACCTCCATATCTCCTCTGATCCCATTGCTTATCCTTTTCTCTCCTCCCCTTCTGTTGTCATGGAGATTTTCAGTATTGTCTGAAGTTTTTTGTCACAGCCCTTCCCTTTATCCTACTGAAGAGCTTTAGTTCATGCTCATCTTTGAGTTTGTGTTTACTCTTTTATACATTGTTGAAAAATAGTCTCACATCCATGCCTACTCCAGAGCCTCCAGTGGCCAAATTTGCCGCTTTGTGCATATGATGGTATAACAGGAAAAGTAGGTAACATGAATATTTCCTCTACTGATTATTTTTGGGGCATGCAACAACATCCCTAAAAATGAAGATGACATCTTAGAACTTGACATATTTGTCCATACCTAATGGGACCTCTCTGCTCATGTGGGGTTCATACAGGTTCAGACATCATTTCTGGTACGTGCATCAAGCTGGAATTGGGTTCAAATTATACATTCAGGACTTGAATTTTAAACTGCTTTTGTATTACTCCTTCCTCTCCAAATCTTTTACATTAAAGCAGTTTTAATATGACAGTAACACACTCGTGTTGCCAAAATTTAGCACCAAGGTCCATGAGGCCCACACTCATGAAAAAATAGATGCATGGGAACATCTAGTGTTAGGCTATGTGATTATTTGGATATCATATAAGTGGGGCAATACAGGCAAAAAAAAAAAAAAAAAGTCCTGAGAAAATATTGTATGGAGAAAAATGTATTAAATGCAAACTTTTTAAAGTATTCTGCTCTCCAGTTACATATTAGGGGAAAACTAACAATACCACTAACAAGATGCTTCTCATGAAGAGTTATGGAAAGGTTCTCCCAACAAGTTCTGCTGCACTGAAGCATGCTGACTGGAGGCCTGAAGTGTGGCCATCATCTCTGCCTCCCCATGGAGGGATCTATTCACAATAGCAGCAAAGAGTGCTCAGGAAAATAAGCCTCTAACTGAGTCAGCCATGGTGCCGATGCCAGTTGGGTACTCTGCAGTCGGCAAGCATTAAAAACAAACAAACAAAAAAATATTATCTGTCCAAGTGGGCACAGCTGAGTCCACTACCATCTTCAAACACAGACTGAAGATCCGTTTTTTTGAAAACCATTTAAATGAACACTACTTTCAGAACAACAATGCACATATATATGCACATACATTTCATTTCTGTATAAATTGTACTGTATTTTAAGTAGTTTTTCATGCTCATTATTTTAAGTTTTGTAAGACTGGTTCTAAGTGACTTCGGGGTTAATAAATATGTTTAGTCATGTCTCGCTGAGCTGTCTACCTGTAGTTTTTAGCTGCAGATACTAATTCACTAATGTGACCATTTTGTCATAGGTGAACACATCACACAGTGTGAACAGCACGAAATTCTTCTCTGCATTTTACTCATTCACCAAGTGAAGCGGCGGGCAGCCAGGAACACAGCCCCCAGGGAGCAGTGTGTGAGGACGGTACCTGGCTCAAGGGTACCTCAGTGTGCCACTAGCAGTCTTGGGATTAAAACCCACTACTTTCTGATCACAGGGGCAACGCCCTAACCACTAGGCCACCAGCTGCCCCATTTTATGATAATCTGGGCTTGGCTGGGTCTTTAATTTTAGACCAAGCCAAGATGGTTGATTTCAACATCTATACATTTGTCAGTGTTTTCATAACACTCATATTTCATATCTTCATTCATGTCAATGTGGGCCAGTGGGTAGCGCTGTTGTCTCACACCTCCAGGGTTGGGAGTTTGAATCCAGGTCCTGGCCTTATGTGTGGAGTTTGCATGTTCTCCTTGTGGAAGCGTGGGTTTCCTCTGGGTTCTCCAGTTTCTCCCACAGTCCAAAGACATACGCGTCAGGTGAACTGGGGATTCAATACTGACCGAGGTGTGAGTGTGTGAGTGAATGGTGTGTGTGTATGTGTGCCCTGCAGTGGGCTGGCGCCCTGCCCCGCCCAGGGCGAGTCCTTACCTCGCGCCCGTTGGCCCCGGGATAGGCTCAGGGTACCTGCGACCCTAGTAAGGATTCAGCGGTTACAGAAAATGAATTCATGTCAGTGTTAGGGTACCGCTGGCTACATTGCACATTTTGTTGCTTTTATAAGTGAAAATATACATATCCTCTACAAAAAGCACACTTCACATTTATTGCACAGTTACTGTTTTTGCTTTTTTGTTGGTATTTGGCTTAACACTGACAAAATGGAACATAAAAGGAACTGTCAAAGTTGCAGCACAACTGTTTTATTTTGCCCAATATGTTAAATCAAAACATAGAAATTGTGCACTCAAATTTACAGATGAATTCTATGCTTAAGCTTGTCCCCTGCACTCTGTTAACCTAATTATACTTACAGAATCACCAAAACGTAGTTTGACTGGGTGTGTTCACATGATTGTATATTGTTCAAAACAAAGCTGGCTTGGCACATTTAGACTTAAGAAAGATGAGTTCCTGATCTGCAAAAAGTCTTATATTTTCACAGAGTATTGTTGTAAATCGGAGAATGTATAGGACACATACTGTTTTTCTGAGACGCACACTACAAAAAAAAAGTTCCTGCAACCCTTCCTTCAGGACTTTTAGAAAATTTTGTATTAATGATAACACTGTCATTCTGAAGTCCCTGTCAGGGATGCAACCTGATCTGGGGGATATATTGTTTACTGTCGCAATAGTAAGATAACAAGCATGCAAGTGGGAAGCATAATCCATTTGTATGCAGATATCCTGATTGCACACATCTTCAAATTACAGAATCATTAGTGTGCTTGATTAAATGTAGGAAACCTGGATTGACTGATTATTATTTTGAGAGACACTTGAGTACACTTACTAAAGCAAACAAAGGAGGAGGATGTACCACTTCCCAATACATACACACACATCCCTGATAACTCATCAACCACTGAGAGATTTCCATTATTCTGGGTTTGTTTTCGTGCATTTTACCTCTGCGCTCGGAGACAACAAAAGCTTTGATTAGGCTGGATTATTTATTTTGTGTGTTCCCCTGGCTACTAAATGCGTTTTCTGAGAGACAGAGGGGGAGGAGTGTATTCCGATGAATGGTACACCTTGGAGAGTTTGCAGCTTCGTCTTATCTACAGTCTGACACCTGATTGACTCTGAAGGCGTTTGACTCTTTTATTTTCTCTGAAGGGCTATTTAGAATTCATTTTCTACTCCGCAGAGCGGTGTACACACAAAACGAGGAGGCGCATC
Source organism: Brycinus macrolepidotus (assembly GCA_037974445.1). NCBI lineage: Eukaryota > Metazoa > Chordata > Actinopteri > Characiformes > Alestidae > Brycinus > Brycinus macrolepidotus. The sequence continues at coordinate 39,754,901 of JBBPCZ010000115.1, read as the reverse complement.
TGGAGAGGCAACAAAGAATAATTCACTCCCGCTAATTCAGCGAGAATGGAACCAAAAGGAAGAGAACAGAAAATGTGATTCAATAATTAATTAAGTTGTTGTCTGAGTTACATTCTCATTGGCTTTGTAACAGGAAAAAGGCAAAGTCTTCAGAACAGAGTTGCTGGAATTGTTAATGACTGTTAAAAAAGAAAGTTATAAGAGCAAAGATCATCTTTTCAGGACCTTTTGTGCTGATTAAAGTCCGTAGGTGTAATAAGATACAAAAAGTGGAAAAACTGTTCTAGTGAATGAATTGATAGAGGGATCAAAGGAGAGGGATGAGTCAAAGATCATACAAGGATCTTGAATAGGCTGTGAATTCACAAAAACACAATTTAGACAAATGTAGAGACAAATTTGTGGAGGTTCAGGACTGGCAAAGAAAGTATTTCAAAGTTTTTTTTTTTTAAGTTTTTTAGCAACATTGCTGTAAATATAATACATTAGAGATTGATCGTTCAGTTCACATTGTTAATGAGAGGGGTGACCATTGTTAATGAATGGACAGAAGGATGGACAGAATTCATGAGAAAATACTAATGAAAAATGTACATTGCACTGCATACATTGCTTTAATTTACTGGATTTAATTTACTCATTATAATTATTCTGTTTAGTGTTCAGTGAACAGTAATTAGTATTGTATCAAATTATGTAATACAAAAGAATCTTAAACAACTGGCAGTTGATCAATAAACGAAGGGCAGTTTTGTTAAATGGCCAAAACCTCCATAGTCTGTCGTTGTCAAATATCAAGATAGTTATACATATTTATACAAGTTAGAGTCAAACTTTACTTTCCCTGAGAGGCTTTTGACAGTTTGTCAGTGTCAAATATCTATTGACAATATTTATACATATTTATACAGATCTGAGACCACTTGAAAAGTGCTCGATGAGCAAACTTCAGCAAAACAGTAGAAGCTAGAAGGGAAGACCTCACTAACATGCAAATGCCACAGTTTTCAAACACTAAACCAAAACCAAAGTGCAGAGATCTTTTTTACCCACATTCAAAACATTTCCCAGTCACAACAATTATAAATAAGATTCTCTGGATCTGTGTTACAGAGAACATTGGAGGTGTGCAGTGGAGGGTAATATAGAGCTGCTTCATATAGTGCAGCTGCTACAGCTTTTAAAATTAAAATAAAAACAACATATACAATAATCAACAACATGTAAACAACTTTTCATGTACTTAACTGTTTTTTTCTTTTTTTATAAAAATTACGGCTTCACTATACCCCAGCAGATAATGAAAATAGGTGGATTGTGTAATCCCACACAGATTAATCTAAACATTGCTAGAATTAATTAAGCATGTTTTTTTCAATGTGCCCACATGTGTCTAACGTGTCTGACTGTAGGGTACACAGAGTCCGAGTCGGTCATGACATATATAAAAAGAGATAAAGACGCACATACCGAAAATACATTTCAGATGGTCCAGGCAGTGACCAAGGCAGAAAGCATTATGACAGTGTTTCATGCTCTGTTCGAGTGATTACATCACACCAGATGGCCAGGGTGGACGGAGAAAAGAAAACATTTAAATTGCACCGCACAAGGAGGTGAAAATACAAAACACACAAAGATAAAAACATGCACACACACACACCAATAACAACATGTACACAAGCACAACCATGCTATTAGATGCTTCAGGTGAGTAAAAACCATCAACTTGTTCTTGGTGCTGTTAAGTATTCGATTTGATATTTACTGCATAATCGTAGGTAGTTTCCCTTTCAGTACATTCACATCACCTCTAAGAATGTAAGGTAGGCCTCGGCATATGGAATTCAATAAAAAGGTTTGCTTCTAGCTTTAGAGAGATCTAATTTCACGCTAGGATGCTCGTGAAATTATGGCCATGGCTATTGGTATTTGGTATGTATGTGGTGTTCTTTTTGCATGGATCATTTATGCTTGAATGGACACTTTCAAAAATATAAAATGCATAAATTTTAACACATTGTTTTCTCTACTGGTATGCATGCATGGAAAAGTGTGTCATTTAATAAACAAAACAATCAGATCACAACAACCTGGTGAATGTGCTAATTAGGCCTACTTTTTTTTTTTTTTTTGTCCTATACAGGACCTGCTTGACAGGTTAAAAGCAGATGATTCTTCTGTAAAAGTAATTTGGTGTAAATAACAGTTCAGTAAAACTATAAATAACAGATGAAGAACTGATTATGCTGGACATGTATACTACTGTATACTATATATAACTGGAATACATGTTACCCTCAATAACCTCAGAGACAGCAATACAAAAAAGCAAGAAAATACAAATATTATTCTCACATTAAAAAACTCAAGTCAAGTAGGTGTTTGTCATTCTAGCAGCAGAATCATTACGTGTCCAAAAATTGCAAGGATTAAGGTAGGAGTAGCAATAAATATGCAAAAACACCATCAACAGCAGCAACAAGATCAGCGATGTGAAGTATATTATAAATAAAAGGTATTTACAATGGCATTTGGGGTGAAAGTTTTTGCATATAGTTTCTCTGAGGGGCCTTTAACAAAATATCTATTGACAATATAATTATACATTTATACACAAGTTCGAGCACACTTCAAAATTGCTGAACATGCAAAAAACAACAAAACAACAGGAAAGAATAAACAAAAAAACTAAAAGAAAGAATAATTAAAAATGGAATTCATTTTCTAAGGGGACACGCCATTCTCCATTGTTTTGGACATTATTTATGCAATCTGTTTTTATTTAACGGCTTTGTTTTTTGGTTTTGGACTCCCTGTGTACTGAATTTCGGTTGTAGTTTTCGACCACAGATCAAGCCTCAAGATGATTAGCCAAACCCCTGATGCCCAATTTGAAAGCAATAGAAATACGCATCTAAAAAAATTAAGGGGATAAAAAACAAACAAACAAATACAACTTATGCAACTCTTGCCTTTGCCTATTCCTCATTTCATATTTATAAGCAGCCATGTAAGCTTCATTCAGTCCATGATAATGAGAGCGTTGATTGCAGGATTGCACAGGAAACAACAAGAGATCTAAACTGAGCAGTGTTTAAAAATAATGAGACTCTTAATGAGACGACGGTGAATCCAAAAAAGGGGACCAGATGAAAAGTCAAAATAAATAAATAAATAAAGACAATAATTATATGATAATGTCTTTCAGAAAAGTACTTTCAGAGTGGGTTAGCTAAAGTTCACAGCAAAAACCCATACTGCGGTTTTAAAAGCAAGGGCCCACTGATGGAATGCCAGCATGCAGTCAATATTATTGATTAAGCCTTTCAAACTTAATGTTATGGATGCATTCCTCTGGAAAGTATAAAGAAAGCGACATATGCAGCATTTTATCACTTATCAATCCGCTTGTATCATCCTAATCAATCTGTATGTATTGCATGTTATAATCAAGTATTGCTGATAACATTAGTGTAGACTTAAAAAGTTACTGTGTAAGTAAAAACTGTGAAAAAAAAGATGGATCCACAAGGCTCATTGCATCTTCTCTGGATATTTTAACTTTTTCCTTTTACATGTTTCAATCATTATTTAACACAGGGAGAGAGACAGCTCAAAGAAAGACGGCCTAATGCTATTATACTGATGGTAGATGAATGGAGATTATAAGGCACATTAGGGCACATAAATCATTCACAGCCTTTAATGATCTCATATCTCAAATAAAGACAGGCCCTGAGAACATATCCACCGAGCACCAGCAACAATTGCCACGCAATAAGACTCGAGGCTTAAAACTGCACTCTTAAATGACATGTATTTAAAAGTGCAGTTCTATGTAGCCTTGTCCACCTGCAGACTTTTATGCAAAAGCACTGAAGAAACTCAAAAATATCCTGTGTTTTTGTTTGATGTTTGTTTTTTCGTTATTTTAAGATGTGTGCCTTTAGATCTCCAAAGTAATGGAAATTTTACTCTTCCGACAAGAAAAAGATTTGAGAACTTCAAAGACAAACTGAGACCCACCTACAGAACTTCTGAAAGGAAGCTGACAAACAAAACCCACTGCAAAATGAATAAGGGCATAAAATGCAATGTTCTATTGTGCTTTGATGTGTTTTATTTATACACTGCTTTACTAGAACTATTGGGCATGCTGTTTTAAGTAGGAATGAAATGCATTGATGGGAGAATATGCAAAAAACTAAATGTTTAAGTAATTGGGGGTGCACATCAGTATGCATGATGGTGGAAAATGCCATAAAAGGACTTTCAGTAAGAGATGATTGATGGTGCTATTGTGGGTGCATGTCATTAGCCAGTTGCAGTGTACCTGAAAAGTTCAATATTGATTGTCTGAAGTAAATAGAAGAGTGAAAGCACTGCTGCACTAAAGTAAACTGGTCAAAAACTCTCCCTCCCTAATGATGAAGCAATTTGGGAAAAGCAGAAGTAGTTGCACTCTAAAAACTGATGTGTTAAAAATAAAGGTATCACTTTACAATAAGACTACCTTTATAGAGGGTTTACAAATTATTTATAATCAGGAGATTAACTGCATTGTAGACAATTTATAAATCATTAATAAGCAGCCACTTTACTTTAATAAACAAGGTATAACAGTTGTCATTCATTGATGCAGGCTCACTATTTGGCAAGACCTGGTGTTTTAAGGGTAATAGCATGTTAACAAAGACCTGATGAAGCTGACAGTTTAACATTCTGCCTAAGAAAGAGACAAGATAAGCTCAGTAACTAGCAAGATCTGAGATCTTCCAAATAGTGAGCCTCCAGCAATATATGACAACTGTTATAACAAGTTATTAATAATTTATCTACAATCTAATTACCAACCTGATTATAAATCATTTATAAACCCTTCATAAGGGTAGTCTTATTGTAAAGTGTTACCAAAATGAAATGTCCTATCACCACATGTTTATGTAGATCCCTCCCAGTTTGCCCTTCATTGGGGTCCCTTGCTGACCTGTCCGGCATTGGTTTGGTAGCTGTGGACTGCTACACACCCGCTACCACCCATCCAAGGCTCACTATTTGGCTAATGCTGCTCTGGTGGAGGCTGATGTTCCTACTGATGTTAACTGGAAACTCTCAAACCACTTGACCACTTACACTGACTCCAACAAAAACTACCACTACAGACTCTAATCATTCCTACTCTGTTAGCTATAGACTGCCAACTGCTCAGCAGTGATTAATTCTGTACTTTAAAACTTCTTGTTTCATACTTTGTGTGTGAGGCCCTGGGTTCAGTCCCCAGCATCTCCATAAATAGCTGGTGATGTGGTGGTTAGGGATCTGACTCTGCAATCAGAAGGTCATGGGTTTGAATCTCAGGATTGCTAGTGGTAAAACTGAGGTACCCTTGAACAAGGTACTGTACCCCACACACTGCTCCCCGGGTGCTGCATCGCTGGGTGCCCACTGCTTCACTTGGTGAATGGGTGAAATGCAGAGAAAGAATTTTACACTGTTCACACTGTGTGCTGTGCTGTGGTGTGTTCACGTGTGACTATAAGGGCCACTTTACTTTACTTTACTTACTTTCTTACTTGTTGTTAGTTATCTCCACAGGAGCATCTCTTTTACTCTCCCTCACTCCCTGGTGTAAACCAGAGGAGGATGGGTCCCCTTTTTGAGTCTTGGTTCCTACCAAAGCTTCTTTCTCCAGTTTTAAGTGGTGTTTCCTCACCTACTATGGCTCACTAAAGGCTCAGACCTGAATTCTGTAAAGCTGCGTTGTGATATCAGTTGTAAAAAGTGTAATATAAATAACACTGACAAACACTGACAAAAATACAGATGATACCGCACTGTGTTCCTTTTAACAGTTTTTAAAAAGGGTGTTATTTAGCACATATTGAGGGTGTGACTACAGTCTTAAACAGGTGCAGGAAAAGCTTACTTGCATGATCCTTTGCAAAGATTGTTTAAACCTTTAAAAGGTCCTTCACACTAATCTTATTTACAACAATTGTTGGTCCTATTTGATATTCAGTGCCTAATAAAAGCAGTGACACATTAACAATTCATGCAAAATACATGCAATATTATAAAATTATGTTTTGTTTTGGACAAATCTTTCCTGATTTATCAGAACACCAAGGTCTACAGGAAATACCAACTTTCATAAACCAGAAATATTCAATATATTAGAAAAAATGCTAAAATAAAGAAAAAAAAACCCTACTAAATAAGTAAAATAAAAATGAGTTAAAAATACTAGTAATAAAAGTAAACTATCAAGGTCCTTTTTTGTAATCACATGACTGAATTAAAGTTGTGTGTTTACATAAATTGTAAACTGCAATCTAGCTATAACAGTGTAACCATTAGTTACAGTGTTGTTGTATGGTTGTTAATGTGTGATTACACAGTTATTACCGACATGTGAGGCCAAATGTCTCTTTGGAGAAGTAAAATGGTTCTTCTATGGCATTACTCAAAGAACCCTTTGTGGGATTTGTTTTTTCAAGAGCGTACTCAACCTTCAGAAAATCAGTGTTGCTTCTCACATAATGATAATGTGTTTATTTAGGCCTATTGAATGTTAAGATGGCAAATGCTGTAATATCATGTGCTTTAATACGTTTGGCAAGTAAATGTAAGACTAAACATGGCCACACATTAATTATTCGTTTTGAATGAAGAATTTTTTCAGACATTTTGCTTATTTTCCCTAAAAGAATTTTCTTTTTCAATTTTCACAGAACATGCGAGGTGACGTTTCTCTGGAGATTATCCAGCACACAAGGGTTAGCTCAATTTTTCTTCCACCAAATGCAAATGAAAAATAATGAAATAATGCATGTACAATCAGTTTTCATGATTAGTGGAAGTGTATTCATCAGAACAAAACACTGCATGTTATTTTCAGTAATGACTAATGCTGTTAATGCTTTTATAGGCAATTGATAGCATCTGATTTCAAGGCAAGATCCTCATTACTGTTATTAATGGAAGTATACAGGCTCTTTTTCATTTCTCTTATCCCTGCACAGCTTAATTTGATATTGTGACATGTTTCATTCATTTGCTCTATTGAGTGGAGTGAGTGCAGTAAACGACGTGCGCAATTTGGCATTTATCATTGTTTAGATAACATCTGCATAATCAACCCAACACCCTCCGGTCCTACCCTACCACCACAGAGAGAGAGAGAGAGAGAGAGAGAGAGAGAGAGAGAAAGAGAGAGAAAGAGAACGAGAGAGAGAGACAGAGCGAGAGAGAGAGAGAGAGAGAGTTCTGCTACTTCCATCTGCGATGTCCTGCTGGTGACATTCTTTCTTAATGAAAAGAACTTCCTAAGGTGTGGGAAAAAGATAAGTAGGCTTGGTGAGACGTGGGAGCAAGAACAAGTCATGGCCTCGCTTTAGTAAGGTGAGGGCATAAGTAATTGGAGTAGTAACTAAACTTACACCAGACCCAGAAGGGAACTAGATAATAACATAATGATTGTCATGAATTCTACTTTGTAAATTGTGGGAACAAAATAATGAAGTAATTCCCACACTTTAGTAAGTTGTTGCTACATTATTTTATTTTGTCACCAGTGTGGTTTTGTAGAGATCATTACTGTGTCTATCAATACAGCAAGAACTAGATGCATTTCCATGAGAAAATGTGAAGTGTGATAGCATGGTTGCTGTGAAGCCAGTGTTTGGAGACACCCAAAGCTTTACCACTGGACCACTGAGGGGGCGTGACTGCACTGGCTCTTACCAAACCATTTATCAGTAAGTATACCTGAAAGCACATGCAGCCAGGTTCACAGGCTGATTATCTTCAATTAAAACATGACAAACAGTGACACAGGTCTTTTTTATAACTAACCTGAGATCTAATGTCTTGAAGTCTGTTTATGAGTCTGCTGTGTTTTGCTCTGTGTTTGTTTCTCCACGCTTTGTCGCTTTGCAGCTGCCATATCCAGGGCGTCATAGACACTCTCTCCGGGACACATTTTGAAGGTGACTCGACCGTCAGCTCTCTTTCCCCATACATTACAGAGTCAACTTGAACACAAATATCAATTTTTTTCAATTATCAATATTCCGCCCCTGATCAACCAATCAAAAATGTTAATACACACACACTGCACTAGACATTCATGGATGTTTTTAAATTTGGGGTCCGACGAGAAGCGGCGCCAAAAACTGGGTGGAATAAAAATAATAATAAAACTTAAGAATCAGAAGATTGCTGGTTTGAATCCACAGTGCAAATATACATTTTTTAACACAAACCTTTTTTGCTAAAAAACCTTTTCTGGGTGGTTTTATTTCAACCTCACAATCACACTTCACATTTTCTTACAAAAACTTAAGAAGATCAAATAACACATAATAGACGTTCAAATAACACAAAGGGGCTAAACCTAAAAATGAGCAATAAAGGTGAGTCATTAAGCCAGTTTAGGCATTGATATTTGGAAATATTATTTATGGTTTAGATGAAGACGGCAACTTTTGCCACTTTTGTTTTCCTCAAGCAGTTTTTTAGAAAGGTAGTTTTACTTGAGTCATCATTTTACTGATGGAACTACGCTACCTGATTACGGGTTTAGGAAACTCTCCCTACCTCTGAGAAATCCTGTTTTCAGGGGCCAGTACACATGTCTGACCCCCTTACCCCCTCCTCACAAACCCAAAAAAAAAAAAGAAAAAAAAGTGGAGTGTCAATCAGAGCTGTGAAATGAGAGCAAAAGCTCTCAGGCACAACAGTATACACTCTATTAATACAGAGAGAGGGAGCGATTGATTTAGACACTAGAGGCAATAGAGCTATCGATCGCTAAAGCTTTTTGTGAGTATTCAAAGTTTCTTTTTCCCCTGCTGGAGGAGATTGCTCTGGGGACAAAATATTAGATGGAAAATAGGTATGGGGAGAAGTTTATAATTGCATGTCACGCTGTGCTAACAGTTACTTTTAGACGCCAAGCACTAGGTTTATTTATTTAATTATTTAAGGGGGTGGTGGTGGGGCGGGGGGGGGGGTTCAAATCCTTCTCACTCCAAAGACACTCTAAAAAATCTCCACATCAAGGTCTCTCAGGTGATGAGTGCCAACAGAGGAAGAGTGAGTGTGAATAAATAAGTGGCTAGATGTGTGCAACAACTCCTGAGACCTATGAAGGCTGAAGATGAGGGAAACCAGCCCGCCAATAACATCACAGAAAGGTGCTGAATGTGTTTGGATAGAAGACTTCCTTGGCTGTTTAGAGAGCTTTTGTTGCCTAGGACTGCAGTTGACACACAGCGTCCTTCTGCTGGGGTTGGCAGGCAGCCCAGAGGGTAACTGTCTCTTCTGTGATTAGTCAGAAGTGAGAAACCCAATTAGGGTGGCAGGTAGCTGCTTCTTCTTATTACAGCAGCAGAACAGAGATGCGCCGTGTCACCCGCTCTGAGGAACACCAGAGAGCCAAAGACTCTATGAAGAAAAAGAGAGAGAGAGAGAGAGAGAGAGAGAGAGAGAGAGACACCAAGGGATACCTTTAAGTACATTCATCTAAAGGATTCGCTTGTGTTTGTACTCGTGCATCCCCTCTCTCTCCCTCTCTTTAGTCAAATTCAAGTGTCAATTCCATTACTTTCTTATTTGATGACTAAGTTAGAAACCATCAGTGGCATAGGAAAGCATTTTTGGTCAGTTTTTGTGGTCAAATGTGGACATTTGAAGGTTTGTATTAACCCTTAGAACATGAGCAGCAAAGTGCAACAAATGGTAAATTGTCATCATATGGCAAATCAGCTCCTTATATGGAAGTTTCTCCGGTTTGTGTCGATACTCAAGGTGTCAGACGACATGCTGAGCTTTGTTTTGTGTTCCTATGTCACGTAGAACCAAAGTTATTGTAATTTAAAAACATGTAATAATTATAACCGCTATTGGGATTTACAAATGGCATCACAAATGACCATAAAGAACAAAAATGCCCAAATTTCTTTTATTTTAGGTCTTAGAAACAAACCGAAAAAAACTCAAGATCTTTAAACCTGGGAGAACTTTCAGGATAGTTTTCACAAGTGGGTGTGGAATACGTGCAGAGGGAGGGGGTCCGGAAAGCGGTGTGTGATGAGTGAAAGAGCAGCAAATGCCAAGCATGTAGGAAAACAAACACCAGTTTTAGACTGTTTTACACCGTTTATATTTGTTGAAATCAAAATTCACTGAGTGCTTTACTAAGGGTTAAAAACAAGAGGAAAAGACATGCGAGGTCAAAACACCTTGCTGGAAGCCAAATATGCATGTACTATAACAAATGTTATTTAAGAACCTAAATATGCTTTCAATATTACCTGTCTGATTTAATCTGTTTTATTGTTATTCATAATATATATTACCTTTTCCCCAACACAATGAGAAGCAATAATTCTACAACTTATCACTAAACACAGTTAGTTTGGGCTGTGGCTATAAAATCAGGCCAGGACAGTAAAACTAGATGGCTGAACTAAATTCAGAACAAAGACTAATTTTGCTGAAGGTCTTTTTTTTCAAGTGTGCATTAGGTGATGCCTTTGACAAGTCCCACAAATCTTTCAAATGAACACGGAGATGCTCATAAAAAGGAGAGCATCTGCACATTAACCTTTAGAAGCCATACTTAATGGTGAAACCATCTAAGCATTGGCCTCATCATTAGGAGATCGCGAGTTCCCCAGTGATGCCAGGGCCGTGAGTGGCTGGGAGTACAGGAGAGTGCAGTTGGCCTCGCTCTGGGTAGGAATGATGGCCCTCGTTCTCTCCTCATTACTCAGCACAATGCTAGTGGGCATCTGTTAGCTGACGTAAAAGAATTGGCAGTTAGCATTTTCCTCCAAGTGTATTGAGCTGTCCAGTGATGTTTTGCTAGCAGTGGTTTGAAAAGATGCAGTGACTGAGAGAAAGTATGTGCAAGTCTACAGCCTCACAGTGTTGGTGGTATTGTATGACTGAGGAAGTCCTAGCTAGCAGGTGTAACTGGACATGACTAAATGGGTGGAGAAAATCAAATTGCAATTACAGTTACAATTGAAACATTTACATGAAACAGTCATATCCCATACATTATTTTCAGAAGATAATGTCATCATTTGAGATGTAAATGGTAAGTTTATGAATTTGGTGCAATGTTTTGATAAAAAATGTACTTAGTATCTCCTTGTCATGGCAGGCGTGCACAGAACGGACAGACTGCAGGAAACCTTTTAAAGATTCTCACAAGTTCTTTAATGAAACAAAGGGATCACTTGAGCTCAGCGAGCTCGCAAAACATAAGACCATGAAC
>JBBPCZ010000115.1:39725800-39743511 GCA_037974445.1 Brycinus macrolepidotus | reverse complement strand
GAGAGTATGTTACCTGTCCCGAGCTGAAGCAGCTCGCGTAGGAAGGCTCCCCTACTGCCACTAGGGAAACAATCCTCGGTGAAGGGGTTCCAGAGATCTCAGTGGGCTTCAGCTGACTGAAACAAACACATAGGCATAAGCATACAGAAACACGAGCTGTACAATCCCGAGACATGCATAGGAAGAGTGTGGGTGACTATGCACTGAATCTCTGAACCAGCTCGGCTTTACCCTGGCACAAGCACGTAGACAACCAATTACACGACAGAAGCAATGAACTCATAAACGAGGCATACTTAAACTAAACCTAACACAGGTGGACCCGTCCTCAGGTGCCTAGCAACCAGTTAATGTGCTAAGAGCTAACACCTGGCTGGCTAGGCACGGTCCCTAGTCAGCGGCCGCTAGAGGCCTCGTGCCATCTTTTTGCTTAAGTTTGTGTGTGTATAAATAAAACCCTACTAAGGGAATCTCGCGTCTGCGCCTCGCTCTCCACACCCCGAGAACCCCCCCGCAAAACAGATTGACTGACCACCCAGAGGCGCAGCAGGTTCCCCCAGCCAGTGCGGAGACAGCGGGCTTGGATAGCCCACTCTGAGCACTCCGGCTCACAAGCCGGTTCCGAGGGATATCTTCCCTAGTGCTTTTCCGGCTCCTACGCTGGCTCCCTGAACCTGCACTGCGGGAGCGAGCTTTTAGGCTCACGACAAGCACTCCGGCTCTCAGGCCAGCGTCAAGGGACGTTCCCCCTGGTGCTCCTTCGACCCACAGGACCAGGTCAAAGACGGCGGTGCCGCCAAAAGGGACCTGGGCTCCTGTGCCCCCTGGGGGTGCACCGGCCTCTGTGCCGGTGTCGAAGGACGTCTTCCCAGCTCCTCGGAACCGGGTTCCCAACGCTTCTGCCACTGAAGGGACATGTAAAACCCACACGGTTTGCCCAGGGCTGGACGGCCAAGGGTGAAGCTCATCGGTGGGCGGCTGTGTGGGGCCCACGGAGACTTTTTTTTTGTTTGTTTGTTTGTTTGCCGCTGTCCACCCCTCCTCCACCCCTTTCTTGTCTTGTGTGGACCAGGTGGCCCTTTGGCGCTCCCAAGTTGCGCCGTTGGAGGGGGTGTACTGTGACAGTCCCTAGTCAGCAGCCGCTAGAGGCCGCTATTGTTGTAGTTTTATGTATGGGACTTTTAATTTGAAAAGGTATGTGTTTGTGTCTCGCGTCACGCTTTGTCAGCTGTTTGGTGTCTTGAGTTTAAATAATTGTCTTTTATGATTGTTTCATGCCCGAGTCTTTTGTGTATTTAAGTTCCAGTGATTCTTGCCCTGGTGTCGGTCAACTATCACGCAACCCTCATCCACACCCTCATGGATACCCTCACCCTACCCGTCCGTCATGTGTCTCCTGTTGTATGTATGTGTTGGGCCCTCGTGCCTTCTTGTGTTTTGAGTTCGTGTTTGTTAATAAAACCCTGCATCTTACGCCTCGCTCTCCACACCCCGAGCACTCCCCCGACATGACACTAGTACTGGGTTGGACCCCCTTATTCCTTCAGACCTGCCTTAATTCTTCGTGGCATAGATTCAACAATGTGTTGGAAACATTCCTCAGAAATTTTGGTCCATATTGACATGATAGCATCACGCAGTTACTGCAGATTTGTCGGCTGCACATCCATGATGCAAATCTCCCGTTCCACCACAACCCAAAGGTACTCTATTGGATTGAGATCTGGTGACTGTAGAGACCATTGGAGTACAGTGAACTCATTGTCATGTTCAAGAAACACAGTTTGAGATGATTCGAGCTTTGTGACATGGTGTCATGGTTCCGGCCCACGGCCGCTAGAGGCCACTAGAGACTTTGTTTAAGCAGCCACAGCTGCCTGGACTTTGTTAATAATTGTCCCTTTGGTTCATTGGTTCGGTCCTGTCCTTCTTGTGTATTTTAGTTCCTCACTTGCCCTGTGTCCTTGTCAGTCTTCCCTCACAATTCCCCTGGTGTGTACCTGCCTTTTTGTTTTCTGTTCTACAAAACAGTATCGGCCCTCGAGCCTGCCTTTGTTTCTCTCTTGTTATAATAAAGTATCAAGAAGTATGGAAGTCCGCGCCTGGGCCTCATTCCTGAACAGGGACGCACCTCACGTGACACATGGTGCATTATTGTGCTGGAAGTAGCCATCAGAAGATGGGTACACTGTGGTCATAAAGGAATGGACATGGTCAGCAACAATATTCAGGTAGACTGTGGCGTTTAAACGATGCTCAATTGGTACTAAAGGGCCCAAAGTGTGCCAAGAAAATATTCCCCACACCATTACACCACCACCACCAGCCTGAACCATTGGTACAAGGTAGGATGGATCCATGCTTTCATGTTGTTTTCGCCAAATTCTGACCCTACCATCTGAATGTCGCAGCTGAAATCGAGACTCAGACCAGGCAATGTTTTTCAAATCTTGTATTGTACAATTTTGGCGAGCCTGCGCAAATTGTAGCCTCAGTTTCCTGTTCTTAGCTGACAGGAGTGGCACCTGGTGTGGTCTTCTGCTGCTGTAGCCCATCTGCTTCAAGGTTCAATGTGTTGTGCGTTCAGAGATGGTATTCTGCATACGTTGGTTGTAACGGGTGTTTTTTTGAACTACTGTTGCTTTTCTATCATCTCGAACCAGTCTGCTCATTCTCCTCTGACCTCTGACATCAACAAGGCTTTTTTGTCCACACAACCCGCGCTCACTGCATATTTTCTCTTTTTTGGACCATTCTCTGTAAACCCTAGAGGTGGTTGTGCGTGAAAATTCCGTTCAGTATCTGAAATACTCAGACCAGCCCTTCTGGCACCAACGAACATGACACGTTCAAAGGCACTTAAATCCCCTTTCATTCCCATTCTGATACACGGTTTGAACTTCAGCAACTTTTCTTTACCATGTCTAGATGCCTAAATGCATTGAGTTGCTGCTATGTGATTGGCTGATTAGCTATTTGTGTTAACAAGCAATTGAACAGGTGTACCTAATAAAGTGTATATATATATATATATATATAGTTTGGTTATCGTGGCCTTAAACCTGTATGGTTTTAAGAACAATGTACTATCAGAAAAATCTGTTACTTGTTTAAGCAATTAACAGAGTTGGTGGTTACATTTTCCAGCATTTTGCACCTTATCTCCTTGTGCCAACCTCAAACCAGATATCACAGAGCTCCTAGAAAAGCAGAATTTAATGGATTTTCATCATATGTTTTTAATATAACAAGATTCATTGAAATATTCCAATAATATTAATTATTAATCTACTGTTGGTTAAAACAAAATAGGAAAAAATGCTACATGCTTTTGAAAAATATTTGCAGATGTTTATATGTTTTATTACAGAAGTAAGGTTTATGAAGAAAGCACTAGAAAATGAAAATTATACTTAATCATTTCAGGTTAATATAAGTTGAATGTAACAGTCAGGAGTTGAAGGTGGTCAATAATGTGTGGGTGGTTAATTTAGTTAATATTTTATTTATCAATTGTGCCTAAACTATACATCAAGCATTATTAATAGTGAAATTGTTCAAAAAGGATTCAACAGTGTTTTTCTGGAGGGGAAAAAACAATAAAAGGTTAATATGGGTGACATGAAATTCTAGAATGGCCCATATAATGAACGAAAATGTTCACTTCAGAATGTTTCATAAAAAATAAAAAAAAACTCACACACATGCACACACACACACTCACAAAAGTTCAGTGTTTGTTGGAATAGTCCTAATCCACCACCTTTTGTGCCCTCACCCATATGTCTTAGTTTTCCAGTCACACTGACTATTCTGTCACACTCTCCGCTATGTTTTCTGTTTTCTATATGCCCTCTTGCTTTATCATTGCAGGTTATTACCCTCCACTCACCTGTCTACTCTTCCTCCATCTCCTTTTCAATGCCCCCCATCTCTTCACGACCTTTCTCTCCAGCTGAAGCAGACAGGTAATTGTCAGATCCTCTACTTTATCTCCATCGTCTGAAAAGGCCAAATTCTGGCTTTACTCTGAACTACCCTTCGAGAAGGAACCCACTGGAGGACAGATTAGACCTGGCCACGGTGTTTAGGCAAGCCTTAATCCAGTACTGCTCAAACTACAGTTCACATCAGAGCCAGGAGAAGCATGTAGTGCCCCTACTTCCACTGCATCCTCAAGAAAGACATTTGGACAGTTTGGAAAGGTTAATGTTGGACAGTTGGTAACACTTTACAATAAGACAGCCCTTATAAAGGGTCTATAAATGATTCATAATTAGGTTGTTAATTAGATTGTTGACAGTTTATAAATCATTGAGTTATAACAGTTGTCAGACATTGATGCAGGCTTACTTAATGGCAAGATCTCAGATCTTGCTAGTTACTGAGCTTATCTTGTCTCTTTCTTCAGCAGAATGTTAAGCTGTTAGCTTCACCAGGTCTTTGTTAACATGCTACTACCATTAAAACACAAGATCTTACCAAATAGTAAGCCTGAATCAATGCATAACTTGTTCATTAAAGTAAAGTGGTCCCTTATAGTCACGCGTGAACACAGCACAGCACAGCACACAGTGTGAGCAATGTGAAATTCTTTCTCTGTATTTAACTCTTTCACCAAGTGAAGCAGTGGGCTGCCACCAATGAGGGGCGCCCAGGGAGCAGTGTGTGGGCTCGGTACCGTGCTCAAGGGTACCTCAGTGGTGACACTAGCAGTGTTGGGATTTGAACCCACAACCTTCTGATTGCAGGGGAAACTCCCTAACCACTAGGCCACTGGTTACTAATGATTTACAAACTGTCTACAACCTAATTAACAACCTACTTATAAATAGAATATAAATGCTTTATAATGGTAGTCTTATTGGGACAGTCTGACATTACAAATTCGGAACAGGAGGTTTCTATGGTTTTTACATTTATAGGGAACTCACAATTCAGCCATGTGCTGCAATACGGTAGATACTGTGATCTTCAGATTGGCATATGAAATTGTTTTAAGCCACCAGGGGTCTTTCCATCTATGCAATTTATGGCATTCTTCCAGCATACACCCAGAAACACACACAACCCGATGCTTTTCCTTATTCCATGTTCTTTCCTTCGCTGGTACATAATCTGTTGATATGTGTTTTCCTTAGTGTCACACGCATAGCATCTTGCTGCAACTAAGCTAATTACCATTTCAAACACATAACATTCCCTCATGTCATCCCTGGCTTGTTAGCATCTCTTATGAATGAGCTTAGACATTTCCCTATTAGACATTCCTGGTCACAAATTTAATTTCTGTCATTTTCTCCTGGTATGGTTTCTGGGTAACTCATAAGATGGCCAGAAGGAACATCAGAATGTCAGAAATAAACTTTTTTCCTTATTGTAAGTGATTTATAGTGTGTGGACATTTTACACTGGAAAGCAATTTAAATTCAAATGTGTCAGTGTGTTGCATATAGGCATTTTACTCAATTCCAGTTTTATTCATGTTGAAGCAAAGAACATATTTGAATCACGTAAAATTAGTGCATAGTGATGCAGAGGTACTTGCAATAAAATTATCTTATACAATATATTACATTTAGGAACATTTTTCCTTCTCCTGAAAAGTGATCGTCTCAGAGATTTAAGGTTTTGTTATGACAGCTAAGAAATGCTGACTTTAAAACATACACAGGTGTGATTTACCCAGCAGTCTTTTATTCCTCTATAAATGCATGGGCCGCTGCTCACGGTTTACCTTTCGCTTTTACCACATGCCACTCATCTAACTCACCAACCAAGTGAGATGAGCTGATCTTAGATCAAGACTAAGATGCCTCCCTGTCTGGAGATTGAAACTTTCGTATGTTGCAGTCAATCAGCCTCCTGCGGCTTGGATGTGAGGGAATTTATGGTGTCTTTATGTTTCTCTTTTGGGGTGTTGGGTCACTTCTGGTGCTTAAGAGGTTTGGTGTGGGTTCTCAATCAACAACTGAGTGAAGAAGGGAAGAAGCGAGTTATCATGCATGTTTAGCCTTGAGACAATCAGTGGTAGTATTTGTCCTTGAGGAAGCTCACAGGAAGCAGCAGTAACTTCAAACAGTAGAGGGCAGCAATGAGGGAGAAGAGAAGAGAAGAGAAGAGAAGAGAAGAGAAGAGAAGAGAAAAACTGTAAGTTGAGTATTACTATGTGGTTGCCTACAGAAACCCTTCACATAGTGAAAATTTGATTTTGGCACTTGTTATCTTACATAAATGTACTGATATTAAGAGAAACAGTGACTGAGAAATGATCAATAGAAGAATGGACTGTCCTCACCTCACAATAAACATTAAACAGCCATGCAGACTGTCCATGGCTGATGGTGGCAAAACAAACCACAAACCACTATCCACTTCAACACGGAGCGTCTACTTTCAACCCCTAGCAGTATCCTCCTACAAGCAAAATAGTTTATACTTGTTTTTTGGCCCCTCTCACTATGATTAATGAGACTAATCAAGTTCCTTTTGGAATGACAGGTCAAGTAGTAAAAGTGAATTATTGTGCAGTCCCTCGATGGGACAAGATATTGTGACAGAACATAACGGACAGAAGCAGCGAGACAGAAGAAAGACAGATGGCAACATAAGAACAGAGGAGATACACCATACAACAGAGAGGGGGAAGAGCCCTCCTCCTGCATCACCGTACACAGAGGAAAAGAGAACAGGACAAAGGCACATAACAGCAACCTGCATCAGTCAAGCCGGGATGCAGCAAGTCACACGGCCTCCCATGACAGGTGAAGTTAGCCATTCAAGAGCACACATCAGTATCAGAGTCTGCTGGGACTAGAAGCAACATCTGCTCCTGAAAATACAACAAAGAGGGGAATAATGTCATAATAAATACTGTATATTGCTGCTGTCGCAAGAAAGCCTTATATCTCTGGAATGGCAAAGGGAAACATTCTTATATTAAATATACACTGATGTAACAAAACATCATTGTAAATGATTTTGGACCATTTCTATTGGTCTGTTTGTCACAAAACATTCACTCAGAGTGAAGAGCAACTAGCATGTGTAATTTATTAAACTGTCCAAATAAAGGTCTTTTTTTTTTTATTTTATTAATATACATGTTGACAAACTTGCTTCCATTCCTGAACACCCTTGCATGGACATTTAAACTATGGGCTTGTCATTACATTATTAATCTTATGGGTCATTCAGTAACAACAATTAACTAAGATGTAATGTCTGTAGTTAAAGTGTGATGCTACTGAGCTGGACTATTATTTTAGCTACTTGTAAAGAGCCAAGTTGGAAACAACAACCACCATGTTACAATGTGTCACACACGCACACACACAGAGACACACACACACCCCAATTCAATGAGTAACCAGAACTGGGTAAGAAACTGATGAATTTCACATTAAAACACCCTACATGATCAATAACACGTCTAATGTGCATACGCTCTATACATTAGCCAATATGTAGTTTATACTACAGTATGAGCAAATGCTTTTTGTTGTTTTGGTTTATTTTCCAGAGCTTATACTGTAGACCTAACCACATGTCACAAAAAAATACAAAAACAAACACATGCACACACACACACACACACACACACACACACACAACCCATGGGGCTGTTTAGTAAAGTGCACACTACCCTCATCTATCACAGTTACATTTTATGTTTCATGTGTCCAGTCAAGTGCAGAGAGCAGAGCAACCAAACCAACTGGCATAATTTCAGTGTGTGTGTGTGTGTGAGAGAGAGAGAGAAAGAGAGAGAGAGAGAGAGAGAGAGAAAGAGAGAGAGAGAGAGAAAAGAGAGTGAGGGTTAGTGTTAGAGTGAAAGAGAAAGAGGAGGGAGAGGGGTCTGCTATGTGTCTGAAATGCTCCAGCATTTTGCAGGACAGTGAGCAGGCCAGTGAGCAGTGCAAAACATTTTTCTACAACACTTCATGAATTCCTCATGCAAAGATATTTGTACATTATGTCTATAGATTGTTCTTGCCGAGATGGGACGTGTTTTCCACAGTGATTAATCCGTAGTAACATATTACTAACAAGAGTGTGGGCAGAGATTTCAGAGGATCTTGATCATGTTTAGATTCCAGAAAACCAGTAAACAGAAGGGATTTTTACTGGGTTTCTCCAGTACTGGAAAGTTGAATAAATCTTCATATATACTGATTTGGCGAGATATCTCGTCATCAGAGTAATGTTATCTTATCTTATCTTATCTTATCTTATCTTATCTTATCTTATCTCATCTCATCTCATCTCATCTTAAACTCAGAAACTGCCCACCTGCTTTAACAACTTAATTGATTCTAAAAGTTTGCAGATTTTTTTCTCTAGGTTCAATGAATTGCATCTAAAATATATTAATTTATTGTACACAACAGATCCAGCAGATTACACTGAAAAAGTTGGAAACTATCAGAGCGAATGGTATTCTCAAATTAAGTGACTTAATGTGATACACAATGGGCCCATAGTGCTTAAAAAAACACCAGGAGAAATCTTTCAAAGAAATGAATCCAAACTGAAGCCATATCCAGAGGGAGAATGGCCTCCTTTCTCTTAACTTGGCAGAACACATTGATTGAACACCGTGCAAAATGCTGGGCTTTAGTCATCAGGCTTTCAAGTTTTCAAGTTCTTCTCCACTTCATTATGGCTACGGATCTGCAGAGAAACTAAAGACTTATGAAACTTTGAGTGTGAATTCCCAGAACCACCCTTGCCGTTACAGGTGTTACCACATGCCGCAAACTGCCCTCGCAAGCCTTTTTTTAGGACCATCACTGCTGTGAGGCTCCTTCTTAAGCTCATTACTTTTTTGGAGTCTGACCGAAATGTATTAACACAAGAGTCAGTTGCAGTAAAGCCACAGATTTACAATTCACTTATCACATTCTCTCCACTGCTGCTGGAACTCTCCCCACTCGGAACAGGGTCCCTTGCAAATCAATAAAACTTCAAGGATTGACTGCATATTGGACCAACTAATGCACTTAATAGAGTTGGTCAAACAGATCAGTAAAGCTAAACTGAACTTTGTCTTTTAGCAGGTTCATCACAGATTAATGTAGGGTGTAATTGGCATGGGAGTGTGGCATCCTGGGTATGGACCTTGGTGATGGGAGGCTTTCATTACTTTTATTGCACTCCTGTCCATCCACAATGCTCCAGAGGTCTCCAAGATGACCCTACTCCACTAATGGGTTTGAAGTGGAAAATAGATGTGATATAATTACCTTATTGAATTAGTAATGACAGTAGACTAATCTGAAGTGCTACCAGTAATTATAGGTAATATTTTTACATAAATAATTATATAAATCGTCCCATAATGCACATTGGACTGGTAAGCAAAGCCTGGACCAGTTTAACAGGTTTTCTTTGTATTTCATCTTCATTATTCATTTATGACATTTGTGTCATTTTATATACCCTGAACATTCATAAACTATTTTTACATTAACATGTCCCAAACTCTCTTTATCACATAGAGTTGCACAACATTTTAAATTACTGTTCTTTACAACTGATATACCTAAATATATCCTCCTAAGCTGCTATATATTGTATCTCTAAATGTCAGACTCCAGTCCTCATAGGCTACAGCTCTGTAGACTTTAACCCTTAGACAAACCAGCAAAACAACTCCTTATATGGAAGTTCCCCCAGTTTGTGTTAATGCTCGAGGTGTCACACATCATGTTGAGCTTTGTTTTGTGTCATGTATGTCATGAAGTTATAGTAATTTACAAAACATGTAATAAAAACCACCACTACTGGTGTTTTAAAAATAGCACCACACGCAAATGAACATAAAGAACAAAAATGCCAAAATTTC
The DNA here is from genome assembly GCA_037974445.1 of Brycinus macrolepidotus. Classification (NCBI taxonomy): domain Eukaryota; kingdom Metazoa; phylum Chordata; class Actinopteri; order Characiformes; family Alestidae; genus Brycinus; species Brycinus macrolepidotus. The sequence goes on along the minus strand of JBBPCZ010000115.1, from coordinate 39,733,664 downwards.
TTTTGTTCTTTTGTCTTAGAAACAAACAGAAAGAAACATCAAATCTTTGAACCCGGGAGAACGTTCAGGATAGTCTCTGCCTACAAGTGGGTGGGGAATGCCCGCAGAGGGAGGGGGGTCCAGAGAGCGACTGAGCGAAAGACCAGCAAACAGCAAGTGTGTAGGAGAGCAAATACCAGTTTTTGACTGATTTACACTGTTTTTATTTGTTGCAATCAGATTTTTACTAATAAACTTCTAAGGGTTAATGTTCTGCCTGGTTTAATTCATTATCGAGGTTTTTGTCAGATGGGGAGAAAGCACTAATATCCATAGAACTGTGGTCTTGAAATAACCCAGTTTGTCATTTCTGACTTATAACTTCAGCCTGAAAAAAGAGTGGAAATTGCTTTTCCAAAGCACAGACCCCTTAAGTGATGCATTGTGAGGAACTCTGTATTTGAGTTGAATCACAGCAGATACTGTACCATGCTAAGTCCCCCGTCTCTGCCTTGCGTCCCTGTGGGTTTGTTAAAACTGTCTCTTATGCAAGTTATGCAGGCATGATGAATGACTATAATGCTGGAATATTGACTAAATGCCAAGAGACTCTCAAATTACATCCCCTGTGAGAATGCATTTGAGTAAACACCAGTTGTTTATACTTGAATATGTCTCTGTGCGGGTTTAGGGGAAGGCAATGAGCTTACCTGACTAATCCTGGAAATAAAGCAAGGGCACATTATTAAACTTTAGCATCATTTCCTTAATAGCTAACTTGCACAAACTTGAAACACTGATATCAATATTTCCTCATGCCTGTTTGGCTGGAAATGTGCTTAGACATTGCCAATCAGACACTGGAGGCAGTGAAAGGCAATAAGTGGAAGAGCACTGCTGTGTTGTAGTGATTAGGAAACAACAGTGGAGACAGGAGAAGCTTGCTTAGATCTCCTACTGCTTAAATACTCACACAGCTCAGCATAGTGCCTATTGCAACAGTGCAATGCCAAGAAAACCATGCAGTGTTCTCATTATTCACATCTTTCGCTCTACGCAGGGTCCGTCCCTAGTTTAGAGAGATAGAGTTTCTGCAATTCAGAGAAGGTCATCTTTAATATTAAAGTATTTACTAACTTTTCTGAATTAATTAAAGTGTTAAAGTAATTCTTTTAAACATTAGAAATGGATAATCGATGAAACTTTTGTTTAAAGGTTGATACTCACCATTATCTCAGACCTTATGAACAGAACATAAATCAGTACAAGAGGGCTGTGTAAAACGGAAATGTACAAAATAGTCATTATCTTACCTGAATAATTTTTACAGTTACAAGCTTCAGCTAATATATCACCAGAATTAGCTCGATTGTAACTAAAACAGAAAATGCCATAAGAACTCTCGTAGAAAGGAGCAGTCATTGAAATAAATACAGCCTTCTTCTGAAGCAAATTAAAATGTTTCTGCATTAAACATTGCCATATAGTTATGTGCTCACCATGTAACTGTATAAAACAGTGTAGAAAGTATTTTACAATAGCTTTGATAATGTCTCAGCCAATAAGATTTTAGAACTGGCTCTACCTGCCACTTTTTTATGAAATTCACTAATGGTTTAATTAAATATTATATTAAACTAATGGTTTTGAGTGTGTCTCAGCCAAAAGGATGAACTAGCTTGTGCTAGTACTGACCACAGACTGCTGGGCATTGTGAGCTTAAAAATGAATCTAGAATGAAACTAGGGGCGTTTCAATCCATATAATATGTCACAGCACATTTGACACAAAATCACAGATAAGATGTGTGAATCTTCAACTTGGACTGGATATAAAGCATCTCCATCTTAACAAATTTTCCCTGAGACCTGTCGGTGGTCCATATGAGTAAAAAAAAAAAAAATAATCAACTCATTCAATAGTTCACAAGTAAGCAGGTAAGATGATAAAGTTTTAACTTTATTTTGGTGCCTTTTTAATGAACGGGAGAGGGGTACAAATACTAATCTCATTTAAAACCAGCCGTCCCTGCACTGCTAAGGTTTCAAACACACTGTAAGGCGTTATTTACCTTGTTGATACATGTAATCAAGCATGCCCGCTTGCACATAATATTGTGTCACATTGTTTTGGACTGTTCTTGTAAATGCAAAAATATTCCACATGCCTGAAGTGGAAGTCATTAGCACCAGTTTCCAGGTGACGCTATTGTTTAGTTCTGTTGCATAAGTAAAGTGCCAGCAGGCCTGACATTTCTGAAACAGGGGCAGTGTTTAAATACAAGCTCAGTCATATTCATTGGCCATTCAAATGCAAATGAGATACCTCAGAATTGACTAAACATCTCCAGCACTCATTTCACTATCTCAGTGGCAAACATTTCTGCTTATAGCTCAGCTGCAAGTAACAGAATAATATCTGAGGGGTGAATATGTTGCGAATTTAACAGTGCTCCCAGCCAAACATTTTCTGGACACCACCGTATTGGATGGAACCAATCAGGTTCCACTCAACTCAATTCCAGACTGAGCTCTAGTGAGTCCAAATGGGTTTGCGGAACTCCAGGCAACTGCAATCGGGACTAGGCCACCACAGACATATGTCCGTCCTCATCCAGTTTGGCATATCAGACCATAATTAGATCCAAATGTAGCTCATTAAGTTCTCTCTCTGCTCTGTGCCAGTAGATCTCAAATTAGTCTCATCTAGGACGAGTACTTGCTTTGTGTACATGACTCTTTACCTCTAAGTGCTGTCTTAATACTTAGAACGATTTTCCCACTTGGGGAAGCTCTGAGACTATGGCTCCAGGTGTTGATAGCACACTGAGCGGGGAGAGTGGAGTACTGCCAAAGTGAGATCACAGTAGAGCACCAAACTATCAATTTGCTAATGAGGGCCTGAAAGGCATGGATTGAAAGAGACTATTTCTGGATCCAACTTGGCCTCTACGGAAATGTCAGTTAGAAGGTTTAACGCAGCTCAAAGGCCCAGGTGATGTTTACAAGTTGTGCTTTTCAGCTGCCCTCTTACATTTAGCTGAACTAATAAAGAAATAAATATCCATCTTGAAGTATGGGAAATAAGTAATACACTAAAAGGCTTTTTTTTCAAATATGCAATACACTGAAGATGTCCCGTGATGCTAAACAACAACCTTCTGCTTCGTGAAAGCTTTGGAGGGTGTCCATGTTCTCTTATGCTAAATTGCTTCCAACAATACAGCAAAATGGCCTTATATGAAGTCTCACAAGACTGCACATGCATAAACTGCATCACATAATTAGTGCAGAGCAGGGGCATCACTGGGCCTGGGCATCCGGGGCTACAGCCCCAACCGTTTTATGAATAGCTCCGGATCTCAAAAACAGTAAAAAAAGAAAAACAGCCCAGGGTCTAATAATCTATCATTCCCAACATGCACAAAAATGATTGCCCCCAATGCTTTCATGGAGACAGGGCATCACACAGCTGAGGCTACACCCCCCTATCGACAAATCGAAATTACACCCCCCCGCAATCAACAAATCAAAACACCTCCTGCTTGACAAATCGAAACTGCTCCCCTCTAATTTACACCACCAAACAGGTATCTAACAAAGATTCTAACAATGCCTCCAATGTAGTGTGTTCATGTATTTTATTTATTCAATGAATGGAGGGCATAATCCTTAGTCATTTTGGGTTAAAATTTAATTTTCAGTCATTTATGTCACACAAAGCATTTTTTCTATTTTTTTTTTTTTTTTCTCAAAATTACTCACAGTACTTTGGTGGTCCCCTATAAACTACGTTATTAGGTTTACGTTAAGTATTACAATTAGATTTAAGTTTTGGGTTAAGGTCACGTTTACAATTTAAGATAATGTTTTATTTGTTTTATTGAACTTAAGGTTCAATTTACAAGGTACTTTTAATAAATATTCATTTGAACATTCATTAAAGACAAGCTGAGAATCTATAAAGGATTTATAATGGACTGTTCAAATAAGTGTTACTGAAAATTTGAGCTCCCCTTTAGTCATGCCAAGTCAAATTTATTTGTATAGGACATTGTCACAAAGAGGAAAGAAACCTTGAGAGGAACCTAAGTTTAAAAAGGGGATCACATCCTCCTCAAGTGAACCTTGGATAGGAAAACATTAACAAGAAGCAATAAGTTTAGTGAAGTATCACAAGAAGTGATGAAAGAGCGATGAAGGTTAACTATTGATGTAAGTTTTCAGGTTAATTCAGGTTAAATATTATTGTTAGAGCCTGATATTAGCCAAGCAGCAGTTATCTATAAAAAGGTTAAAGGAAAAAACTTTTAATAAGAGTTGAGTGCAAAATGGCTATAAAAGGGGGAGGGGGGGGGGCTAAGGTTTTGTTGTGGCCAAAATTAAATATTTTTTCCAAAAAAAAGAGAAAAAAAACATGCATGTGTTGGGTATGCTTGTCTACAGTCTGCCCTACATCTTCAGGTTTGAATCCAAACCAATGGCAAAAGAGAAAGAAATTAGAGCTCATCTCAGAAAAGCAGCTGGAGGCATATGTCTCTTGCCAATCCCCGATGCTTCGGTCTTCCATCACAAACTTCCAGAAATTCCCAAATATCCCCCCAGCAATGGAACACACCGTCCAGAATGCTGCCTACATCTCTTTCCTGTCTTTTGGCCAAGTCTGTCTATACCTCTTTGATGGAAGTCCTTCGGGGGCATGGCACTCACTCAAAACCAAAGTGCCACAGAACCACTCTTGAATATCACAAACCCATTATGAGTGGGTTCATTTTAGGTCCTTCCCCAAAATGAGACTATTAAGCTCACCATTGACTGCCAAAGAGACTGCATTATGGCAATATTGCAAATCCTTCTGCCTTATGCTGTTTCATAGCAACTGGCAGGCTCCTGATTGCTTGTTAAGAGATTGAAGGCTACCCATCTTCCTGCTTTATGCTTGCCAGTGGGCCAAAAACTCCCACTGGGCAAAGGAAGAGTGATAATGAATTCCTCTCAGCACACACTCCAAGGAAGTGCTTGGGATAAAAGTTGTAAATTATTAAAATGGCAAAACAAAAGGTTAATCTGAGTATGTGTATTGATGGGGGTATTTTTGGCTTTAATATGGAGCCACAGAATGTGTATGTGTGGCTGTGATCTGTTTCTCTCTGTCTTGAATGCATCAGACCCTTAAAAAAATCTAAATAAGAGACACGTGCGGATTTCCTCAATTGCTTGTGTACAGATTATCTAAAGCTGAATAATTACAGGGGGGGAGTTGAAACTTGTAAAATATTGAACTATTAGATTTGTCAGACATGCAACCCGCTTTTGCTACGTGGAAATTACCGTGATCTTTATTTCATCTATCCACAGCTTAATAAATCCCAGCAAGATGTATTTGTAGCATTAGCCCGCGGAAGGCTCATCTATATACGTGGCATGTGTTGAAATATTAAATATTGATTATACTTCAGGAAAGGTGGCATTTATCTGGGAAGCAGTCGCAGTGCACATTTTGCTCTGCCTACAGAGCTGTGTTTGCATTCATGGTACCCTATGAGCTACACAAGGAGGAGTAACCTGCTAGGCTCTCATCTAGGCAGAATGAGGAGATTTCTAAGAAGGGAATAAAAATTTAATTAGACACATCTCCATACACCAGAGGTATCTGATATACTGCTGAGATTTGGATGAATGGTTTGGGGCCCAACTTGTCACTCACTCAAACCATCATATTAAAAAAAAAAAAGATGAAGAACATGGAAAAAAAAATACAAACAAACCTCAAAAAAAGAAGACATGACAGCCTCCAAAGAGTATTGGTTTTAATTTTCTCTTCCAGCTCCCACCACGCCATTACGTTTTCATGGAAAAGACAGGTTTTTCAGTCCATCTGTGTCAAGTGTCTTGCGTCTTTGTGACAGCATTTAAAAGGGACAGTGCGGAATTTACACGCAAATGTAATTAACTGACACATGCCATTGCCTGCCAAGCCAACAAATGCCATCAAGTGCCATGTCGAGAGGTGAGACAGTGACATTTCTGCCAGCAGCTAAGAAAGTGCCTTGTGAAAAGGAGTAAATATGTGGTTGTCATCACCACTGTTGTCAATTGACTGAATGGTTATCGTTCTAAAGTCTCAAGTGTATCCTTGAAACACTCATATCTACATTCTGAACACATCTGTCTTACACTTGCCTCGGTTCCTTTGAGGTCATTCATTAGGGTAAGACTGAGTAAAGATTATGCTCCTACGTTAATGTCGGTTTCCATTTCCTTAAGTGTACACCAATCTACTTATTAAATGTGTTCCTATCAATCTTGTACATAACAGAAACCCATAACAAAAGCTAATCCTAACAAATGAATGAGAATGAATAACCATGAATTATCATTATAAAAATGACTAACCTCCATAATTCACTATGTTAGCATGTTTGGACGATTCATGTTGGCACCTTTAAGAGTCCTTCCCACCTAGTGAACAGGCTAGATGGGATGGTAGAAGCACATACACACACACACACACACACACACATACACACACATACGTTTCTGCAACAAGACACAGCCATCCTAGTTAGTTGCAGCACTCAAGTGCTCACTAATTTAATTACTGATAATGCAGGTGTGTAGCAGTAATTTTTGACAGGAGAAAGAAGAAAGCATTATCTACTCTAGCTATTCTCTCACATCCTAATATTGAGCATTCAACGCATCACTCATGGTGTGTGGTGATATTTCAGCTGCATTTCTGTAATGTCAATGGATATTACAAACATATTTGCACCAATAGATTACATATCAGACATAACATCATTCATTCATTACGTAAAAGATTCTTCTCACCAAATAAAAATAAAGACTTAGTTTTCATTGCTCTGGTTAATCTGGTTGGCTTCTGATGTTGGGAGAAATAAATAGCATTTCAGAAGTCTTTGCACATTCATAGCTGTAGGACCTGTAGGAGTTCACTTATGTGGACCCTTTAGTACAAAATGAGAAATAAACTTGTGTCCATACACACTGCAAAATTCGGTTCATCACCAATTTATATTCACATCATAGGTTTCTGCCCACTTCTGGGTATCATAATAATAACTGAATACTAATATCTGAAGTCCTTCATGTCTGATGTGATGTATAGGTCTAGCTTTGACTTCATGGGTAAAATAATTAGGTACTTGCTTGCTTACAATGGGATAGCAAAAGCTAATTGTGGTCAAATAACTTTGATGTTCTATGGACATATCAAGCACATTATCTTTGGTAAGGAACCAAAGGTCACATGCAGATGTTTCAAAATATGAGAGAACAAAGCGCTGGCTGTATCAGACATATCCAACATGTTAGATCATATGATAATGTAGTGCATTTAATTTCAGCTCACTTATTTTCAGCAGTAACAGTGACATGCCCTCTGTGGCCCTCCTATTTAATTAAAAGGCCATGAAAGTGATGTCCATTCTTGATGGTCATGTAGAAGATTAAATAAAATCAATTTGATCTCTATTTAATGTGCAGTGTGTGTTGAAAGCATGTCACCAGTATTTAAAGGAACCAGACAGTATACTGAAACAGACCAGTATGATCAAAATTGTTTCATTTCTATATGAGAACCTGCTTGGGTGCACGCATGCTTTGCCCCAAGTTTGCTTTGTTGGTTTGACATGAATTTATTATATACCCAAGGCAACTTTATAACCCACAAATGTGAATGTAATTAAACACTCAATGGGCCCCAAAGGAGCCCGTCGACCGAGTATTGAATTATGCAGCCCTGGACACAAGGATGCAGGTTTTGTATTGTGTTGTGTGTAGTTTCTCCAGGCGTGAGAGCCGGCTCAAGCAGTGAGCCTGCTGAGTGGCTGTCAGGCAGGGAGAAACGGTTTCACCTGTGT
>JBBPCZ010000115.1:39703832-39718004 GCA_037974445.1 Brycinus macrolepidotus | reverse complement strand
CTCACTCGTGTCACTCCGCGTTTGGGTTCTTCCACCACGCTACACTGGGCAAACAGTGAAGGACCAGTCCCTGACAGTACCATTTACTTCTCAGTCCAAACCCCCATATATAAATATATTACGCTTTAATATATTAAATTTTGAATCCAAGTTCTTTGTTTCTGTAAAGAGACAAATGACAGTGCATGTACATACATACACTATATGGACAAAATAATTGGGACACCAGACCATTCCACCAATGGGGACTTTAATGACGCTGCTTTCAAACATATAGACTTTAATGCAGCTTCCACTCTTCTTGGATGGCTCTGTGGGAATTTGTGCCTACACATTCTGTAGAGCATTATGAGGTCAGACACTGATATTGGATGAGAAGGTGAGAAGGCTCTGTGCAGGCTAGTCAAGTTCTTCCACTGCAAACTCATCCAACCATGTCTTAATGGAGCTTGCTTTGTGCACTGGGGCACAGTCATGCTGGAATAGAAAAGAATCTTCCCCAAAATCTGTCCACAAGGTTGGAAGCATGGCGTTGTCCAAAATGTCTTGGTTTGCTGAAGTTTGCCCTTCACTGGAAGTAAGGGGCCTAGCCCAAACCCTGAAAAAAAGGTGTGTCCCAATACTTTTGTCCATATAGTGTACATCTAGTCACCCTGCAGTAGTTTAGACCACACAGTCTGGCAAAATGAAGCATTTCTGCCCAAATTCGTTTTTAAATGAGGCAAAATATAGATCAGCCAACCAGAATAGAGACTTAAAGCATCAGTAACAGCTGTTTGTTTCAATGGGATATAGGTTGGAAAACTCCCTCAGAGAGTAAATATACATAATCAAATTTAAAAAGGCATGACATAATTAATCAAACACATGTAGTAGCTGTAATACTCCAAAACTGCAGCAGAAACCCTCTACTAATAAATCTGAAGTTCAAAAGATAAGAATACAGTGGAAGACATTTTGGATTCCTCTAACAGTAGCCTATAACAGTAGGATCTTTTCAGGAGAATTTCAACTTCCGCTGGAGGAAAAGCTTGACATCATATTTCCTAGCCACCAACAAAAGTGACGGATGATGGTGACAATAAGAAAAATGAAAAAAATGTTCTCATCATTGATCCAGGGAACGCCATACAAACTAATCAAATGATTACAATGAATAATGATGGAATTTAGTGGGAAGAAATGGGAATTCTTCTTTTTTTTCATATGAGCAGTTACATGAATGCGTGGTAATGCATTTCACTCATTGTGCACACACTCACAATGGATTTCAGGCTTTTTATTGATTTGTTTCATCAGACTCAAGGGTGACCGAAGTGTGACATATATTCTTATGTGTTCTTGTTTAGAATTATAGATTCAGAGACAAACACAATTCAAAATCGAATTTTCAGCTTTGTTAGATCAACTTTAGATTTTAAAACAAACACGAGCATGTAGAAATCATGTTAGTGGAGAGTAGAGTACATTCAAATGGAGAAAAGTAGATTTTTAGAATTTTCCTTGTCAATAAAGGGTTAAGGACAAGGCTTATTGACCAAGTCAACATACTGGTATGGTTGTGACAGTTATTAGAGCTCAGTATCAATGATGGGAAACCTAAAATAAGATACAAGGAAGCCAAAGTGTGCCACAATGGCACCACACAGACCTTTAAAATCTATAGTTCCAGATAAATAGCCGTGCTCTCTCACTCTGTCTTGGTACTTTACCCTTGAAAGTTTTCTGGCATCTCATTCCAAATGTCAATGAGAAGAGGAGCTGCCAAGTTCTGAATTAATGGATTTTGAACAATGAACCCATCCTTCACAAGAAAGGCTTGGTCAAGCGTACTCCCCCGATACTCACGATTCAATTATCAGAAGACAGCAAATATTAATGTGATCCAAGGATCATTGACAAAGAATCTGAGAAGCGAGCAGAGTCATGTCAGCTTGTATGAATTATTTTTACATCCGGTGCAATGTAACTACACACTATGCTGAGCAAGACACTACTCCACACCTTTGTGCCACATGTCCTTCCAGCCATATAACCCATTACATTCCATAAAGACATCGACATCAAAAGGGTAAACGCCTTTACATGAGCAAAATGTCACAAAATGAGGATGACACCGGGTTATTTGAAAGTTTTTTAGCTCTTTGAGGACACTGAGCATCTCACCTCATTCAGGCATTACAGCCAAGGCAGATAAAAAGCTTTTGCGGATTAAGCAGTCTAATTTGCCATTGTCCTTGTAGTACGTCTAAAAGCCAATAATATGTCAGCAGCATTGTGTGAGCTGAAGCCTAATAGGAAGGAAGTGGAGGTGGTCCTCCCTGTTTCTCTGACCTGCAAAGAGACATGTTTGGGACACTGCTATTATTGCAGTGCTAAGTTCCTATTTGACACTGTGATGTTCATGCGTCCCTGAGGACAAAAAGATCTTCATTTATCATCAGCAACCCCGGCAGTGTGGCATTAAGTGGGAACAGAGAAAAAAAATGAAACCCATGTGAGCTGAACTATGTGACGGGCTACATATGGTCAGAGCTCAGGGACTTTTCTGCGACCTTGTGCAAGAGTCAGTTATTGTACAGGATACCAGAAAGGGTAGTCTACAAATAACATAAAAAATGTAATTCAGAGTTTCACCAGCAAAAATGCACATGTGATATTAGATCAATATCAAATGGCATATTTATGAATTACTGACAGAGGTGGAATTATTTTCAGATCAATATTAGAACAAATACTAAATCAATCAGATTTGGAACAGGCTCTAGGATTGTTTGTAGTGTTTTGAGTTGGTGATGTATTATTAGTTCCAAAAAAGACTGCAGATTTCAAAATCTCAGTGTCATTAAATCACCTTCTGCTCTATGGCAAGATAAAGGAACAAATTACATGAACATGAGCGCTTATCGTTTTCAGACCTTATTGATGCTCATCCCATAAAACTATTAGAGCCACATTCAGCTGCCGTCTATGGCCCTTTACCCCGAACACAGCCTTGGTCACCAGCCGCTTGAACGTGTCAAGTAGAACATAACGGAGATGTTGTGAAGGTGAGGCCAACACGACTCAGGCGGCCCACCGGCTCCCACAGCCATAACTCCCCAACAGATGGACGTGTGAGTGATTTAATTCACAGGCAGCATGGCCAGAGTTCACCAGGCACGAGGAGTCATGAGGGAGGGATGTGGCAATAGCCATAAATCAGGAGGCCCTGTAGATTAATGGCAATAAACATTCATCTTCTCAACCTCTTGGAGCAATACAGCAAAAGCCTCGGGATTACAGCTCTGCATGCATGTAATCATTGTTCAGAGATAAATGGAGTCGCGTCTTCAAAAGCCCCCCAATTAGACGAGATATAAGGCCTGCCAGCCATCCTTCTGCATTTATTGTATCCATTACTGTACGTGTGGGAGTAAGTGGGAATGATATCTGTGGAAAATGCAGGTTAAAAGGGATTATCTGAATGAATTTTAATGTAAATTAATGGCACTGTGAAAGCGTTTTTTTTTTATTTTTTTATTTTTTTATAAAAGCATAAATCAGAGCTCTGAAGTTGGGGTACTTATTCTAATGTTCTCGTTATACTTTCCTTTTCTCATTTCTATAGTTAGTTTTGTTCACTGGGGGAGGTTTTAAAAGCCAATATGTAAAATGTACATCATGAATGCAAACTGTTGAAGTGACTTTGGCAGAAGATTATGTTTTCCATTATACATTGAAAATCAAACCTTTTTTAATGCCACTAAAGGCTGATTTTGGCATATTTAACAGAAATCTTTTTATCCTCAAACACTACATTCCCTACTGCATTTAACATGGCTCATATAAGCCTCTTCACAAACTCTTCAGAAGACAAATGACACTCTTTACGGTGACACATTAACAAGCTTCAAAAAAAAAAAAAAAAAATAACAGTGATTTTGATGCTTCTTGCTTTCCTCAAAGCATGAATCAAGTTTATAAGTGCAGGTATATGACGTTTTAATTTCCCTCTTTTGAGCCATTGAATATGCAAAGAGATGGGGTGGAGGATGAAGGTTAACAAAAACAAATGAAACCCTTCTTACTTCATCATACCAAATCAATGTTTAACTAGTGTACATATAGTGCAAGGCAGACGTAAACCTATACAGACTGCAAATATGGATCTCTTCATATAATTAAGTTTCTTCTTTTGCTGCAATCAACCTCAGCTTGATTCTAACAAGTCTGAGGCTGCATCTCTCTAGGGCTGACCTGTGTATAATGTGAAAAGCACTATAGAAATGGGTTGAAAGAAATAAAGCAATTGAATAAAATAAGCAGAACCTACCAGCAATTTACATTCTTCTTTAGAAAATGTACTACACTCCATGTCATAAAAAAGATTAAGGCATGATGGTTTGGCTCACATAAAAAGCAATATGTGCACTCAGATGTACACTCTCTTCAGGAACGCAGACTTAAACTACAGTGAAAAAAGGGCTTGATAAACGGAGAAGGCATTTGGAATTTGAATGAATACAAACATGAATACAGACAATAATGAATTTAAGAATGTCAGTGTGTTCCCTTAACCATTTCCAGACCTCTCCTCATGGAAGCCCAGTATTACTTGTAGTTACCATCAAATACCTGGCTGATACTTTATTATATTAAATCAGGTTTGCTGGTCATGGCCTTTCACAGATCCAAGCAATGGCTGGAGACACGGAGGAAAAATCTTGAACCAAACCTGTGTTCTTCTATCCAGCTTACAAAACATCAAATTCTTTTTACAAACAAATAAATCTTGATACATTTTTACTCTTTTCTTATCTGTTTGCAGTTATTCTAATGTTAACATGTGGTTTTGATAACAGAAAGACACTCGCTGCTGAGTTCTTTTAACAATGTATTAACATTCTATTATTCATACTTCCTGAAACTGTTAGGAACCAAAGGAAATATTTAAAGAGTAAGAGTTTATCTACAAAATTAATCACTAAAGCTCATTACTATTAATTGCTTAAAAGAAGCTCACAGTATTTGCCATTTTGTAAAGTCCTACTTGTTATCACTTGCGTTTCATTAAAAGTGTTTTACATTTACGTTTTACTGACATTTCACTTTGGTGGCTTGAGGTAGCATTTTCAAACATTCCTGAAATAATGATTTGACATTATCAATTATGTATTTTAAGGTCTCTGCTCTACAAACGCTCAATATATTTTTTCCAAAGCATTTAATGACACTTGTTCATTTGTTTGCTATTCTGGAAGATAATGCCTTCACAGCCTGGAAGACAATTAAATGGCATAAACAATTCAGCAAAAACAAATTGCATTTAGTAGCACCAGATGTTTATGGCGAGTGGGTTCTCATAAATTCCGATTTGTTTTTCTCCACCAACATCACTGAGATTTAGGTAGACATTAATAACGGTGTATAGTGCGTGGTTTATGCCTCAACTTAATCAAAGGCTGAAATTAAGAATTATTTTGACACAGCTAGATCCCAGTGGAAATGACAATTTGTTGATATACATTTAAAAAGTGTAATTTATCATTTGCCACAGATGCTGAGATTTTAGTAGCAACAGCAAGGCTACAGGGGAATGTATGTTTCTCAGCATATTGAAGGAAACAGCAGTGTTGTGTGTAATCACTCAGGACAACAGACATTCTCAGTAAATCTGTTACTATACTGTAATACATATTTTATATCTGCAAGGTCTATAAGATCAGGCTCTCAGTTGACGGACTAGTAAAGCAGCAGGTAAATGTGGCTATAAGGGCATTTCCTAACCTTAAGCCCAGTAATCACTGGAAGGGCCTTAGGTGTTGACCTCCATCTACAGAGTTCTGTATTTAAATCTTTGAATGAATCTGCTGAGTTTTATTCAGTTTTCCAGCATTTATGGCCATGGTTGACCTGGACCCAAAAAGAAAACAGTGAGAAGAATTAATGCTAGGATGCCGCATGCTATCAGATTTGCACAGAGGGGGAAAAAACGATCTGGGATACAAATGGAACAGATGCTGTTGTAGATATAAAATGCTACAATGAGGATCTCACACAGAAATAGATTAAATCACGTTACACGTAATGTGGACTAAAAGCATTTTCAGTAAGAAGATGAACATCATCAGATTGCTAAGATACCATGACCAGATATAAAGCAAAATCAAAAAGCCTAATCTCTGTGGACTCTCAGGTAGGCAAAGAAACTAATGGGAAAAAATAAACCAAGGAGGACTGTAGACAGCAGAGTTAAGAGAAGGATATTAAATGACCAGCTTGCCAGTCCAATGAGCTGCTGACTAGATTACATGCAATTTATAGAATGGAATAGGCTTTATCTTATTCGATCATACCCTTAATGATTAGACTCAAAGTTTTACATGGCAATCTCTAAGGGTGTTTTCACACCAGGCCTGGATGCCTTGTACCATGATTACACCCACTCCGCTGCTGGCCTCTACACACCTTGCGTTTAATGTTAATGACCCAAGCATGCTTACTTCATCAAGATATGACTTTTTGTGCTGTAGCATAACACAATGGAGTCCATAATGGTGTTTGAGGTCTCTTACTTAGGATCCTTGAGGGCATGGTGACACACAGTCCTCTCGCATGTCTTATAGGCTTATCAATTATGCAATGCAGCAATTTTCAGTTAATCATGCTGCATGTACAAGAACTTTTTTTATGTAGGCAGCTGATGCTGAGGGAGAAATCTGCAGCTTTACTCATTGACTGTAATTCGTGATCAGGAATTAGGTGAGAACAGGACCCAAAAAGCAATCCCTTTGTCACCATGTTTACTAAATGGGACATCACTAACATCATGTTCAAGTTAGCGATCACACTAGATGTGTACCATGGGCATGTCCAACAAACTTGTCAAACAAACTGGACTTTGGTGGGAAAATGGGCTTAGGCACGCTATGGATCACTAATATAGTGACTTCAACAGACTGCACTATACAAACTGATCTTCCTACTACTCCAATAGACTACTCAGTCACCCCTTCCTCACTGCTACATTCAACCTACACTATCAAAAACAGTTAAAAAGTCCCTTAAAACTAAGCTGTCCAACTACACTATCAGCAGTGCTCTTATCTCTATGCTATTCCTTTACTACTATACTTTGAAACTAGAACATCCTTTCCTTAATATGACTCACTGTGAGAAACTCACTATATTACTCCATACAAGTGTCACAGTAGCTGTGATGTTTCAAAATACACCGTTTAACCCTTGAAAGTTCTCCCAGATTCAAAGAACTTGTGTGGTTTTTTTTTTCCTAAAACAAAAGAAATTTGGAAATTTTTGTTCTTTATTGGCATTTGCACGTGAAGCCATTTAACGGTTATTATTCCATTTTTTTTATTACCTTAGCTCTGCATGACATCTGATTCCTTGAACATCAACACAAACCAGGAAAACTTCCATATAGAATTGTTTCGCCATATGATGACAATGCACCATCGGTGCCACTCTTGCTGTAAGGGTAAATTACAATAAGCACTTTCGCTACTATATCAAACATCCACAGTCAACACTGCCTTTACTACTACACTCAAGTAGACCATCACTACCTTACAACCACACTGACAAACAATAGCGTTCCTTACAAGTGTGGGAATAGGGGGCAAGAGTGAGTCTGATCGATAATAGCACATTGTTTCCAAGGTGTACTGGAGTTGCGTAGCAGGCGCAGCATTTGTAGCTGAACTGTAACTAAAATAAAATAAATAAATACCTTTTAAAGGTAAATAGCCTGTTTTTTGGGTAACTAAAATTCCCTGGTCCTAGAGGTCTGCCTTCCTGAGAAGCCTAGCTCCAGCCACAATCTCCAATATCTGCTCTGAGTAATGAACTTCTTCAGACATCCCTGATTGGCTGGAGTGTTAAGTAAGTGGGAGGGGGCAGTTTGGAACTAAACACAGCAGGAGAAGGGTTGGTGACCACTGGTCTAGATCATAACAAAAACAAAGATAACACTTCCTCATACACAGAGTCCAGATTTTTCCCCCATTCAGACACACTGCTACGCCAATTAAAGCCCTTCTGCTGCGCTGTTTACAATATACTTGCCTACCATGGTGAATTGCTATGGATAAACAATAAATCTAAATGCAAAGCTCATGTAAATGTGTGTTTTACGTACACAAATCGATCCTCATTTTTAGCGAAAGCATTAAGGGTTTTAAAGTAGATGGCTGCTGCTTTGGTGCTGGATGGGTAAGGAAATAAGGAAAGAAAAGGCTAAACACAAATGGAAAAAAGAACATGTGAAATCATCTATAAACATAACTAAAATGGTCCTAGACTATCCAGGGAACTGTATGGACTGACCAGTATGATTACTGTGACTGTGGATTATTTATGTTGTTACATAGTGAACTGACCAAGCTGTATATATACACCATCACATTACAGAAGGTTTAAAAATAGAACTTTGGTCAAGTTCACAGACATACTACTTCAGATAATTTAATGTTAGGGAAGCTGGCATTTCCTGTGCAGATGCAGAGCAATTACTGTCATAATGCAGGTAATCACACACCTCCTGTTGCAATCAGAAAAAAAAAGTCTAGTTGGAAAACAGCAGTTTGATTACAACTTGTGTAATTAAAGGAGACTAAACTGAATGTGATACAGTAAGTATAAGCTTTAGAATCCAAATTGCTTCAAAAAAGATGAATTTTGTGTAACAATAAGAATTAATATAAGATAACATAAATCTAAATAAACAAACTATTAATATGAACAAATTACAGTTTGTAAATAAACTTTTCTAATGTAATCAATATATTAGATTGAATATATCACCAGGAGTTACGCTATTGTTGCATATTGTTTTGTAATATCTGGAAATTTTGTGTTATAAAATATAATGGCCATATAATCTTTACAAGTTTACAGCTTTTATTTAACATTTTTTTCACATTTAGATGTTATCATTGAAGTATGTATTATTTAAAGAAAGAAAGAAAGAAAGAAAGAATAAATAAATAAATAAACAAACAAACAAAAATATTTTTATGAAAATAAAAGCCAAGTTCTGTTCAGCCAGAAGAGCTTCAGGAATGCAAAAACTGAAAGGAATTTTGTTGAATGTATGTAAGATTATGTGTAAGAAGTATTTTGAATAGAAGCTGAAGAGTAATCTTTGTCCAGTAAATAGGCAATTATTGTCTGTTGGATTACCTTTCTGTAAAGAAAAAAAAGATGAAAACATTACATGACATTAAACAGCTAAAATACAACAACAGCTAATTATACTGGCATGAAGCATGTAATAAAACATCTCCCCTACTGAAGTGAAATTGAAATCAGGTGCAAATAGGCAGCAACAAAAGAAGGAATGAATGGAGGGGGGAAAAATCATGCATTTTTAATGACACTAACTTAATGGCCAATCCTTAGGCCAAATGGGCATTGTCAGCCATGACTGGAGACACATCTTTAATAGTGCCTTGCTGATATAAGAACACATTAGCCCCGAAATGAAACCATTCATTTTTGATGCAGTTGTCTGTCTTTCTCTTTTGTCTTTCTCTGTCTCACAGTCTGTTCCTCACTTCCCCTTTCTCCATCCCTCTCTCTCTCCCTCTTTTTGTCATAAAGGGATTTACATGCCATTCATTCTCATTATACACATGGTGCTCTGTTGATCGGTCATATTGGTCTGAAAGGGCCATTAGGAAAGCAGTGAGGGGTCTGAGAGTGGGCCACCAGCTGTCAGTCAGTCTCCCAAGACCACCTCTCCTCCCTCCAGACATCCGCTCCCCAGCAGGTGTCCTGAGTGTGGTACAATAATTGAGGTAACCCCGCAAGGCTAATGGAAGAAAAGCTAATGTAAGCTCACATTAACAGCAACAGCAGCAGACGGGCACTTTGGCACACTGCTTGCTTCTGTTATGTACAATCCTATTAAGATAAAAATCTTTAAAGTAAAATGGCCCCTAATAGTTGTGCGTGAACACACCTCAGCACACAGTGTGAACAATGTGAAATTCTTTCTCTGCATTTAACCCATTTACCAAGTGAAGCAGGGGGTTGTCACCAATAAGGGGCACCCAGGGAGCAGTGTGTGGGGACAGTACCTTGCTCAAGGGTATCTCAGTGATGAGGCTAGCACTGCTGGGATTCAAAACCACAACTTTCTGATTGCAGAGGCAAGGCCACCAGCTGCCCCAAACACGTTACCCTGTATGGGGCCCGAAGCCGCAACCTTGACGTTACCACCACCATGCTCTAACCAACTGAGCTAAACCGCCTCCTAAATGTGGTACTGGGATGTTCAGTCTCTGTGATTAATGGGTCATTTCTTAGTGCAAACATTATGATGTAACCCCCAAAATTATTAATTTTTTTAACTATAACTAGACGTACTGTATTGCGGTGTATAATGTGAGTTGAGAGAATAAGTGGTGATCAGTGAGCCCTAAGAATTTGCAAACTGGCCCAGATATCATGTTCATTTTCTAACTAAAAAGTACTATACATCCATTACAGAGAACACATTTTTAAATATGCAGTTACTGTTTATTTGCTAAATTCAACATGTTGGAAAAATAATTAAACACAACTTGCAAAAGTTATGGTGCATTTTATATTTGTAAAAAAAATGCAAAGTGTGTTTCATTTTAAAGTATTTTCACTTATGAAATAATGATAAAAAAAAATAAAAAAAAACATGTAATGTGACCAAGCATGTGAAAACATCAGCATAAAACTGTGTGGTTGGTTATTAACAAATGTTTTACTCAGCATTTTGGAATGAACCTCTTCATTCATAAATAGAGGACAAAGAACTCTTGCACCCTCTTGTAAAACTTCAGTGAGGCCTGATTACTTTATTCAACTTCAGTCATGTATCTTCATAAAATGTTACTGTGAGATCACAGAGAAAGAGATGAGGAGTGCAGCTGTATTCAAGTAGGCTACGGTTTATTTAAGATTAATACAAGAAATATGTTTGGTCTTCAAATCCTCGTTACCTGAAAAAATGCTTTGTGTGCATGATGTGTACATCATAGGGTCTGTGCAGAGATTCTCTAATTGGTCTACATTAATTTGCATATATTTGTGGCAAATTTGCATAAATTAACATTAAATAGAACAGTCAAAAGATCTCACCGAGTACAGTGCTCACAGCAGCCTGATGCTGTATATCAGGCCTTTTATATAATGAGGCACAGGTAGCCAACCCAGGACCTAAGCACATGAAAAACTGTGTAGCCCCAATTGACTGTTGGCAAAATTATAATTGAAATGTCCTCCAGCCCATCACAATCATCTCTAAATGTTTCTTCAAGCAAAGGAAATAGCTCTTACTACATTCTTACTAAATAATTAGTCAAAATTATAAGACTAAAAGATTTGAATAGGAAAATTTCTTTCAAAACACACATTATCCTGGAAAATGATTTGGAGAGTGGGGGGTTTTATTTTATTCCTGAAGCTGAGAATGTTTGGGATTAATCATTGTGGACGACCAGGTTCACATCTCAATGAAAAATCCATTAATCTCTAGATTAGACTAAATAATTATTTGCTATAAATCATTTGATTTATTTGTTTTGGGATTGTAAATTGTGCAAAGAAGATTCACATTTGCAAATGAGATTGTCTACTTAAATATGCATACATGCATTTTTAAACATCAAAAACAAATAATTAACCTTTGAATAACATTAGAATAATAATGTTTTCATTGTGAAAACACATTGCAGAGCAAAGATTTTACAGAACAGGTCATTGAACTATTGTTTTTTTTTTTTTTAAGAAAACACTTCATTGTTATAATCAAACATTTCTGGGTTATTCTGTATAATCTATCATAAATTCCATTATTAGCAGTAAGGAAGAAAATCCTGGTGTAATATTCTTTAGAATGTAGTTAAGAATTACAATGGAAAATCATGTATCATCCCTAGAACTGCCATGACAGTTCACTTTTATGTTTGTAGGAGGTCCACATTTGTCCTTGGTATTAAAGCACCTCTGCCCTGAAATGACCCAGATGTGCACATCACATAAATGACCCAGGTGTGTCATGAACCACAAGAAATGAACAAACTACCAGCACAAGCCTTCATCACAAATGATTCACTCTGAACATCTGGCGGTTGGTGATTAGGTTGAGAAGGTGGAAATGGGTTTGTGGCTTTTAGATCTTGCTCCAACTTTTCTATTGCTGCCACACTTAATATAAGATAATGACAGTAATATATAATATGTAGAAAATATATAATAATGTACATGCACAGCAGAAAAACAAGCAAGAAAACATGAATTCCAATCTGACTGTTCCCATTAAGGTTGCATGGCCTTGGATCATATATCAACTAGAGCCCCTTTCACATATGCCCTGTAACACTGAACTTTTCCCAGACATCTGCGTATTTCCCACCTGTGGGACTAATAAAGGGTTATCTTATTACCCAGAAGAGCTGTGTGTGAGAAGGCAAATGTCCAAATGAGTTGGACTGGACATTAAACGGACTTCATCCTGCCAGCCTCCTGGTACAAAGTTCATGTAGTGACCATTTGAGTCCATGTGTGGGTGAAGTGAGTCATTTTTTTCAGAGAATTCATAGGAAGCGAGAGGGCTTGTTGATGTTACCATGCAACTGGTGAGAATCTGGAAGAAAATAAACATCCGAGAGTGACGAAGAAGGGTCACTTACATAAAAACGGCAACAAACTAGCCAGCAAAAGCCAAAAAAAGCAGAATCGAGGGTAACATAATGAGACAAATCTGAGCCTTAGCATGACCTTCTGAAAACCTCCATCTGGAATTTCTGAAGTGGACCCACAGCTGCCCCTACCTTAGCCCTGAATTTACTAACAGCGTGCTAAACATGCATATCATTGTGTGAAGGCCACGGCAAACCTAAAGCAACCTCCTTGAATTTCTCCATTACTGCATGCCTAACCTCACCTATTACCCCCCAGTGGCACCTCAGCTCACCTCCGGTCCTCATTTTGTGCTCGTGTCCTTCGGTTCTTTCCGATTAACCTCTGCCAACTGTTCTAGCTTATTACAGCACCATGGCTGGGGTGTCACCTTTGAACTTCATCAAAATAATTAAGTCCATTCATCAGGCAGAGACGTGGGCGGGGCCAGAGGACACACTAGGGAGGATGTATGACACTCAGTAAGGGAGACATAAATATCTCAATAGTCTGGCATGGATACATGGCTGAACGACAAGACCATCTTTCACAATCATTTGATGGCAACAGAAGCAGACGCCTGCAGGACAGATGGTCTCTTGTAAACATAAGTGAGTTTGGAAAACAAAGTGAACATTTTAACACTTGTAGTGTTGTTTTTACTGCTCCCATCCCAGCTTGGTATTGAACTAACTGTAGTATTTTCTTTATATCTGGTTTGGGCTAAAAATAAAAATATGCGAAGCCATTACTTTATAGGGCAATCACTTATAATCCCAAAAAAATTAGTCCCATGCATATATATATTTTCCCTACTACTTGGTTACATGCCGCCTTGCCTTGAAGAACACACTTGAGAAGTGTGTGTCAATTCTAGCCCATTCTTCCACTGAGCACACATTTCAACATTTCACCTGCTGTTCCAGATTAAGAATTGGAATTGGCACTGATAAAATAAGATAAAATAAGATATCCCTTTATTAATTCCACAGGTTGGAAATTTGCATTTTTACAACAGCAAAGCAGACAGTACAAAAGAAGAAAGTAGAAGCAGCATAACCAATTGAATAAAAACTATACAATATAACAATATATATGTATATATGTGGCTAGTAGCAGCAGACATTAAATGAAACGCTGTGATATTGCACAAGAAAATTGTACACGTTGCGCTCATGTTGTACCACTGATGATTTTGCTGGTCAGTAAAGATGTCCCAGTGTTCTGTCATGTCTGTTGAACTGGTCACACACAGTTACCCCATAGCTTTTTTATACTTCCAGTACTATAGCTTCATATACTTCAGGGACATATATCCACCTCAGATGTAATAAACAATGTCTTCTGACTTAGTTCTTGCCATTGGTTGGATTTCAAGCAACAAGTTACAATCATGTTGAAGGTGAAGGAGTTCTCTAAATGTCTCAGGGACAACATCAGTGGTGGAATGTAACAAAGTATTTGTACTTCGTTACTGTACTTAAGTACATTTTTACGTATCTGTACTTTACT
>JBBPCZ010000115.1:39690050-39703732 GCA_037974445.1 Brycinus macrolepidotus | reverse complement strand
ACTTGAGTACATATTTTGCAGGATATTTGTACTTTTACTTAAGTACTAAGCTTCAGTACTTCCTCCACCACTGGACAACATTATTAAATAGCTGAATGGAAAAAAGCTGCAGAACCCCAACAAAGACCTTAAACATCCCTGTTAGTACTACTGGTTTACCTACATGCAGGTGAAAAGTTCATGGAAATGCCACTAATCCTCCCTGGACAAGAGTGCCATGCGAGATTTCTCTCAGACAAAAAGGGAAAGTAAGAGAGAAACAAGCAAATGACCTAAAAACAGCAGGAACAAAAGTAACAGTCATGAAGAACAATAAGCAATGAACTACACCATGATCCCCTCCATTCCTGCACCACAAGCAAAACTCCTCTGCTAAGAAAGGAGCACAGAGTTGGATATCTAAAATGGAAAAGGAAAAAAGAACAAAATTAAACTCATGTTTGGCGAAAGAAACGTTACCAGCGCTGTCCCAAGAACATCATATTCAAAGTGAGATACAGACGTAGGAGCATTATGATATGAGGCTGCTTCTCTGCGAACTGTACTGGGAAATTACATGGTATTGAATGAAAAAATGAATAGAGCAATGTACCAGTACATGTTAGGGGAAAATTCAATGTCACTGGCCAAAAAACTGAATCTGGGGAGATGATGAATGTTCAACAACATCCTTAAACATACAGTCAGAGTAACTTAAGGCTGGTTTCTGAAAAAAAAAAGGTGAAGGAGATTGGTACATATATATAAACAGTGTACACGACTTTATAATTTTATAAATGTGACTGCTTTACAGCGACCACATTTACCAGATGTAGCACTTAGACAAGTCTTCTTTTCTTCTTCTGATTGAATATAGAGATTTTCTATTCAGGTCAGTAAAGTCTGTTTGAACTGACGACATCAATCACACGTTCATATTTGCTACAAAAGAGTGTGACTTCAGGGTAGGCATTAACACTGCCACAGTGCTATATTCAGAGACACAGTTCTGTCTGTGTGTGTGTGATCACGCGCGCGTGTGTGTGTGTGTGTGTGTGTGTGTGTGTTTGGGTGTGTGTCTGTCTGTCTGTGTGTGTGTGTTTTAAGTCCATAGAAGGCTACACCGAAGGCACTCAAAGGACCTATTTAGATATGGACACTCTCAAGCGAAAACACTTTTGTGCCCTGCGATGGAGGGTATAAATAATAAATGTGCTTTTAAAAAAGGCAGATGGTAAAGTAGCCTCATAAAAGACAGGAAAATTAAATGCACACATCTAATACACTTAGTGCATTGCATCAGATTGACTGCCATTGACATGCAGTCTCAAGAGACCGGGAGAGAGATAGAAGGGAAGATTGCTTCCTTTTTTTTGAAGAATAAGCAAACTTGCATCATCAGATAAGAGAGGCAAGTATGAAACAGACATCCAAACCCCCCTCCTCTCTCACTCTGTCTCCCAGGACTTTTTTTAGGCAGTGTCCAGATAAGCATTGAATACCATATTTAAACAGTAGTACATGAGAATTTATGAACAGTTTATGCAGGATTCATTTATATTTACAGCATTTAGCAGACGCTTAAGTGACTTCCATTCCCTAACTACAGGGGACAGTCTCCCTGGAGCAACTTGGGGTCAGGAACCCAGTGGTGGTATGCTGAAGGTACGATTCGAACCCATGGTCCAGAGGCAAGTATCCTTTCATTCATATGACTCTGATTGATATAAGGGCTAAAGATGATTAACACTTTCCATTTATGCAGGCATTATGAAGAATCAGATGAAATTAAGATCGTCATATCTAAAGAAATACGTATTACAAACATATTTTCCCATACGTTTTCTATATCATCTTAGCTTCAGTTTCATAAAACTGCTAAAGTATACGATGTCCTTAACTGGGACTCTGTCTTATAAGTTCTTTATAATAGCCTTATAAATGGAATGCCACAGCTGTCTTATTTCACTTTAATGAGACACACTCCAGCTGTACCCCAACTCGTCACCTTCATCCTCATCTCAGTATAGAAATACTGACATATAACACAGCGGGATTAACTGGAGGAGAATTTCTCTCCATGCATTAAGCATTATTTTCTCCGCAGAAAAAGATTACACAATGAATAATTCTTCATGTTTTTGTAACATTCAGTAGAGACAGATGTGAAAATGAAGGCTAATAAATAAAGTACACAATGAATAAAGATAAGGGGGGAAAAATAAAACGAGACAAAGGAAGAAGTCAAGCCGTCCATTCAAAAGTGAGAAGGACTTGGAACATTTTGTGTTCACATTTACACAAAAAGCACATCATTTTTAGATCTTTTATGAGGAAGAATTATAAAAAAGAAAACTTGCCCGAAGTATTGCTCAGGACGGCCTGCTGTCTGACCACATTAGAGAAAGTTATTGTGTTGATAACAGTGGGTCAAAGTACTTTTCTCAAAAAGCACCTCTGTGAACAAGAAAGAATAAAAGAAAGCTCTACAAAATCACTATAACAGTATATTTGTTCCAAATAATATGAATACTTTCTGTAGATCTAATAGCATTTATAAGGCAATGATAGCTTGCGAGTGTGCTTAGAAATTCTGTGGAACACCACGTACCATTTTTCTAAAGGCCATTCGTTTCCTCGCCTTCTGCAAATATCCTCTAAATGATGTTTAAACTACACCCTGTTCTCTTTTCTAGTGGCACTATAGGCTTGCGAGGGAACCTACAGATCCAGTATGTAGGAGGACCGGTCCCCAGGGAGTCTGCTCTCTAAACGCTCTCCAAACTGCCACATAACCTCATTACAGAATTAGTCACATTACTGCCCTTTGATCTGCCTCACAGAGCCACACTCCAGACGCCAAGCCTCGCCAGTTCCTCTTCCTCTGCTTCTCCATCTCTCTTCTATTATTCTTCTTCTCTAACAAGGACATCTGGGAGGCAGTTGTGCAACTTTTCCTTCAAACAGAGCATGCAGAGAAGGGGAAGTTTGGATTTCATGTAAATGAAAAGTAGTGGAGTACTCAGCAGAGCACTCAAACCTTTCCCTCCCCTTAGCCCACACTCCCCAATTTTCCTTCTTGTTTTAAGAACAAAAGTCTGCTATTTCTTGCCTACACAATGTAGAACCCTAGCAGAGAGGGTGAGGAGTGTAAACAGTCTTTTGAAAAAACAAAAAGTGCATTTTAAGTCTGAAAGTCATAATAACCAAAAATTGCCCCAGTATTTGGAAATGTTTTTCTTCCATATTTTTCTACAACTGAATGATGCTTTGGCAGCATGTGGTCATTATGAACCTCAAACCCACCTCCATTTTTTATTAGAATTTTTAAAGTCATTGAAGCATCTCTGTCTTAAAACAAAAGTTCACATAACCATTGCACCAAGGGCTATGTGTGTGTGTCATGCATTGGGATTTTCTGCCTTTTTCTAAACCAATCTTTGCTTTTTTCTTTCAGTGATAGAATTATAAGCATACTGTTTTTCTTGCACTGTTTAAGCTCAAGTGAATGTGTGTTAATTGCATATTTAAAAATGTGAGAAGTATCTCCCGTCTGCACCGCGGCATCTCTAATGGGATACAGGCTTTAACCTTGACTCCTAAAACAAGGAGATGGCTCTGTGTAGGGAATGGCAAACGAGGTAGTGGACACATTCAGCACAGCAGGCACTCAGTCCAAGCGCCCATTGATTATATGTATTAAAGAAAAAAAAAGGAAAAAGGAAATTGTTTCATGAAGAAACATGTTTTTCTTGTTTTTCTGGAAAAAAGGGTTTGATACGCTGTGTAAACATTGTTAACATTTCAAAAAGGCAATGTTCACAGAGTCTGCATACAGAAAGCAAACTGCAAAAAAAAAAAAAAAAAAAAGACTTTCCACAAGATTTTGGAGTTTCTGGAGTTTGTGCCCATTCATTCTGTAGAGCATTTATGAGGGCAGGCACTGATGTTGGACGAGAAGGCCTGGCTCCCAATCTCCATTCCAGTTCATCCCAAAGGTGTTGGATGGGGTTGAGGTCAGGGCTCTGTGTGGGCCAGTCAAGTTCTTCCACACCGAAATTCATCCACCCACAAAAAACAGGTGTGTCCCAATACTTTTGTCCATATAGTGTATATCAGTTTAACAAAATCAGTCTTATAATTCTAGAAGAGGTTGACACATGGAGGTGTAAAAAATTATATTGATAACTTTTGGTACAAATTTACAAACTAAAATGAAAGAAAAATGTGGAAAATGGGCCCTAAGGGGAAAACCAATAAGGGTATTTGATGTTAATGCCACAAATCACTAACATATAAAAATATTAGTGCACCTTAAAATAGTAAAAGGAAGAAATACAGAACTGCCCTATCAGCCACTGAGAATTCCAGGTTTATCCAGTTGTTGGCCAGCAGCGAGTCCACAGTGATGAAATAATGCACTTAACCCATCCACGGGAGGCCCAGCAGGGAGGCTGTATTTGAACACATACGCACGCACGCAAGCACGCACACATACACACACACACGCACGCACGCGCACACACACACACACAAAGTCACGAACAGGGAGCTCCGCTGGAGACCAGGCTCAAAGAGGTGGTGCCCACCCTGGTGGGCACGGGCGCGTGCGTGTGCGCACACACACACACACACACACACACACATACACAGACACACATGCACACACACGAAGACACACACGCAGGCACACACACATACACACGAACATGCGCACACGCTCACACACACACACACACGCATACACACACACACGCGCATACACACGCACACACGCGCATACACACGCATACACGCACGTGCACATAGACTCATTATTCCATATTTCTCAGTCAAGACTGTTGTGCACACACACACACACACTCTTCTTAGATTGACTATGCGGGCACACAAATCTCATCAAGTCTACTCCCTCCAAGACAGATAAGGCTGGCTCACACAGCAGCCCACGCAAACATGTCAGCAGGCACTCACACAAACTATGCAAACACACCCCACACACACACACACACACACACACACACACTCTTCACTTTAGTCGTCACACATACCATCTTTCAGCTAGTTTAGGCTGACACACACACACACACACACACACACACACACACCAGCCCACACAAATATTCTGTCAACAGCTGTTAAAACAAGGACAGGACACACATACCCCTGCACCCACTCTAGAACCATGTCAGTATGGACTCTGACAGATGGACACTTTTACATCAACCAAATACACCAGAATAAAACACACATACACACACACATCAGGTCGATGATCACTGAAGCGTAACAGATTGCAGTGTTTTACCATACCCCACTTGTGCTCTACTCAAAACACTCCTCCTCTTGATTTCAAACCATCATTCAGCACCTCCCAGCAAGTTTATGGTGTGTAAGATCTTATAGGCCTCTCTCTGTATCTATCTATCCACATCTATATGTGTATATTATAATTACACACTCCTAGATCAGTCAAAACATTAAAATCACTGACAGGTGAAGTGAATAAAGTCGATTATAGTATCTGTCAAGGGTGGACTATATTAGGCAGCAAGTGAACAGTCAGTTCTTGAAGTTGATGTGTTGGAAGCAGAAAAAAGAGCAAGAATCTGAAGATCTTTGACAGGGACCAAATTGTGATGGCTAAACGACGTGATCAGAGCATTTCCACTGGTATGCAGTGGTCAGTATTTACCAAAAGTGCTCCAGGGAAGGACAACCAGTGAACCAGTGACTGGGTCATCGATGCCCAAGGCTTATTGATGCTCATGGAGAGCAAAGACTAGCCCATCTGATCCAATCTCACAAAAGAGCACAGCTGTCAGCATGCATGTCATTCACCACATGCTGCTCTATTGTCATTGGCAAATCATGCTATAACTAAATACAATCATTTTGCTTCATTCACATTATGTTTAAAATATTGTGGAAATATCAAATCGTGAAGCCAGCATACAGTAACAGTATAATATATCTGACATTATATACTGTATACAGTAAGGCTAATAGTACAGCAGACATTATATATTGTATATAGTACAAGTGATAGCACAGTATACTTTATATACTGTACATAATAAGAGTAATAGTTCAGTATACCTTATTTATTGCATATAGTACAAGTAATACCACAGTATACTTTATATACTGTATATAGTAAGAGTAATAGTGCAGTACACCTTATATATTATATACTGCATGGGTAATAGTACAGTATACTTTATATACTGTAAATAGTAAGAATAATGGTACGGTACACCTTCTATATTGTATACTGCACGAGTAATAGTACAGTATACTTCATTAACTGTATATAGTAAGAGTAATAGTAGTATACTTTACATACTGTATAGTAAGATCAATAGTACAGTACACTTCATATGTTGCATATAGTAACAGTTCCTGATTAAATGTAGAGGTAAAGGTATGGTAAATCTAACTAGTGTTTAACAGCTCCTGAGTAAATGACTCACAGGAATGGATATAGAATTATGTAGAATTATGTGAGCAATGATGAATCCAGTAAAGATGCTAGCTCATAGATGTTACTATGGGTGATTGGCCTGCCTGTCTGATAGTTAGTCCACTGCCAAAAAGACACAACTCAGTCATCACACAACAGATCCCCTGAGCTTCTCTAGATCACAATCGAGCAGCTAATAGCAAACAAGCACAGAAGAAGAAGTGGAAAACATACACATTCACGTTGTGGACCCAGATAAAACAATACATGTAGGAGTTATTGGCCATTTGAATCAGTTTTTATAGAAAGCTAAACAAGTCTAAGTAAAAGAAAAGTAAAATAGGCACATGCTGAATAGCCTGCTTCACCCAGAGCCAGTTACAAGAACACTGGATTGATTTTTTTTGATACGCTTTTTTTTTTTTTTTTGCATAAAAGAATCACACATCATTAGTACTACCTCTATTATTCAGTTAATACTTGCTCATAATAGTAATTAATCCATTTACCTACTCGTTCACTTAATCGTGACCTATTATTATTATTATTATTATTATTATTATTATTATTATTGTTGCTGTTTTTGAGATATAAATAATAGGCACCAGTTTCAACATTCCATTGGGTTAGCTTACCCACTGAATAGTAGAAACTAGTGGAACTGTTTTTATACAACAGTTAGTATATGCTAGTATATGAAGGAATAGTGATTGAAAAAAGAAGAAAATAATAATTCAATTAGGTTTGAATGAAAGGTCAGCAGCTTACATACCAAAATGTACTGCAAGCCACTTCAGAATTTGGTACACTGCATTATCTGGGATTTTAGAACTCAGAAATTGTAAAGTAGCATTTGGGCAAACAACTGTAGACATCTGAATGATGCACTAATGTGATTAAGGCATAGTCATACAGCCAAGTTGAGCGATAACATACTCCTTGTACATACATATGACCTTTGGCCAAGTCATGAATGTTTTCACAGTTCATAGAGCATGCTTGTTTGGTGAATATATGGAAAAATGTATATCACATGCACTGACATTTTGGAACTAAGGACTTGTAAATGGTATAAGGGAATGTCTGCTGCATGCTAAAACCTGTATCTTTTGAAACCTCACTTCTGCAGCATGAAGAATTTTCATTTTTAGGGTCATTCTCTACTTGTGGAAAATATCCACTTGAAAGCTACCTATTTTAAATGCAGAGTTCAACACTTACTTGAGGCATGATTGAAATACGATCCAATTAAGTCTACTGCAAAACAATTAGCTGACCTTGCTGTTCAGTTCCATCTAAATTCTCTGATGAAAAGGCAAAGACGCAGTTCACCAGGCCATTCGGCTGGCCTTCCATTAGACCCCTGCAGAAATGCAGCCTGCAACCATGGAAACCCAGCAAACAGCGGCTGCATGCGGCAGGTTGAGACCCTCAGTCACATGACCTTCTGCAGTATGAGTGACATTTCAAAGAACAAATGGTACTAAAAGAGACAAACTTTTAAAAATCGATCCTACTCAATAATAGAAAAACAAATGCCAAAGAGTGATTGATACAGTCTGAGCAACTGGAGTCTGTTTATTCAGTTCTTCCCTTCTCAGTGCTAAACTGGGTTTTGCTCCCCAGCAGATACAGATGCTATTACAGACAGTGTGGTGGAATCTGCGGAGGAGGAGGAAGGGGACCCTTGGGAGAACGGGTGGGCTTTTCTATCTCGGCAAATGGCTGACGTCTAGCTCCTTGTCCAAAGGACATAAATAGAAATTAGAACAAAGGAAAGGTTTTTGAAGTCTGATCTCAGTGGGTTGTCTAGAGCACACGCAAGAGGTGAGACACAATATGAAGGAGATTAGTTCACATTCTGAGGCTTATGTAGAGACAAAAACACAGTGATACTTGATTTACATTTTTATTTCTGTAAATCTGCTTTGTGACAAAGTATTGAAGATACATTTTCTAAATTATAAAAAGAGTTAGAAAACCAAACAACAATATGGCAAAAACAACGATTCCAAAATAGACTTGAGATGTATGTGGGTTCTTAGAGATACAGAACCTTTACATTATGTGTAGTAGAAGATCCACACAGAGCTATAACCTAGTTTCAGTAGAGAGGACAAATAGTTGTCTTTTGGAGGACACTAATTACATTCCTGATTAACTCAGTAAGGTATTGCTCTATTTCAGCCTTTATTTATACAAAACTCTGTCTGAAAGGTAGCATTCTATATTCGTCAAGATGTGCATACCTGTAATTAATGAAATCCACTTCTGGTGCTTAATAAATGCTTGAACTTCCTACTTTCTAGCATAAATGTTCATCTTTGGGTTTTTTTCTAACCCTGATTTGCTTCCTCCGAAATACCACATTTGAGTAACTGTGCTAAACTGGTAGCAGAGAGAGAGACAGAGAGAGAGAGAGAGAGAGAGAGAGAGAGAGAGAGAGGAGAAAGAGAGAGGAGAGAGAGAGAGGAGAAAGAGAGAGAGAGAGAGAGAGAGAGAGAGAGAGAGGATGAAAAACACTCCACCTCGAATGCATGTAAGTGTGTATTGGTAAGCTCCTCCTCTGCCATTTCCCTTCCAGGCTTCTGGGGATGTAAAAAGGGCAAGGTGGTCTCTGTGATTTGAGATATGCCCAAGCAAACACTCGTACCAATCATTTTTTCTTCTCCTTTAGAGGGACCCAACAAGGGTCAGTGCTATCAAGCTATCAGTGAAATATGCTCTTTCCCGCAGGATTCTTGTTAGCATTTAAACCTTGGACAAAATCACCGGGCAAATTTAAATATATATTTTTAAAACTGCAAATAATACAAAGAGAGTAAAAAATTGTGTTGTTCTTGGGCTTGAGCCAAATCAGTTCTACTTGCTATTACCACCTGTCACACCTTCACCAGTGCCTTTGGGCTAGCTGCAGGGTGGTCAGCCAGAAAACATTCAACCCTGATCTTTACAGGCACACACAAACAAACAAGCAACTTCGGCTTTGTCCATGAGGCTTATACGTCTTTCAAGAGCACATTGTTCTCACAGTTTTTTTTTCTTAGAGCTGTTATGTATCAGTGCAGAGGAACACCCATATATACACATTATATATATATATATATATATATATATATATGTATTTAGAGGCCAAGTCAACCATCCAAGTCAACCATTCATTAATGTTTGTAGTGTGGCAGGATACATTATCTACACTTACCATGTTGTAACATGCAGGGTGAAGGTTGGTCAGGACAGTCATTTTTATATCCGATCTAAATATTTGTATCTGATCTAATTCAACAAAATGAACATCTGAACGTTATCTCCCCATTCTCAAAAGGACACAAGGAAACAGAAGCATGGCATTTCACAGCAGTTCATAGGTCAAGTGGAGGCAAAAGTGGAGGCAAAACAACAGCAATTCTCTCTCTCTCTCTCTCTCTCTCTCTCTCTCTCTCTCACACACACACACACACACACACACACACTAATATCTGGGGAGAGTCTGGGGAAACTCAATCATAAAAGAGGCAGACTGTGCCCCCACTCCCTTCCATAACCTCGCAATCATTCTGTTTTCTAAAGGCTTCACTGAAATCTGCAGCAGGAAGCCCAGATGGGTCAAGGCAGAACACAAAGTGCGTTTTAAATATTCCGTCAACACTGGAGAATTCTGGCTCTTTCCAGAGAATTGGCACTCCAGTGTCAGTGCTGATAGCCCATGTGTTGTAATCAACACGAATAATAATCTTTAATCTTTAATTAAACAAACACTGCAGCCGCCCCTTGCTAACCGGTGAATTCAACAATTTTTTCAGAGTATCTCAGCAAAAAATATAATTTACACAATTTCCCACTTACCCTAGATGTAGTCGATCAACAAAGGCAATTTCTTCCTTTTGTTTAACATGGGAGGTTAATGCTGCCAGCAAACTCTTTGGTGAAACACAGACCAAATTTCTCTCAGCGCAATGAGACCTTATCCAGTTCTTCATTAAGGTGGTGCAGACTTGATGTGGTTTGGGATGCAGTATGACCTCCTCTGACCTACAATATTAAACAAAAATAAGAAGCAGGACTGTTCTGGGATTAGATTCTTCCATAATTGTGATGGTCATCCCACTCCTTATGTGGTATGTGAGTGTAGTTGAAAATAATCCATATTTTTCTAAAATGGCTGCCTGCAGGATTTCACTATGCAATGAAGTGGTTTTATAGCTCACAGTAAGGCATACTGTGTCCTAAACCACATTAATCAGTTCCACCTTAATGAAGAGAAGAATGCTTCTTGGCTGACTAAATTAGTGGAAAATTGCATAAATTAGATTTCTGTCAAACTACTCCATTAAGGTGCGTCTGTTGTCAAAGTCCAATTGAGCACCCACAGCTTGTATAATCTCTGTAGAAAAACATTGCCTGTGGAGCAGAGGGACTGCATTCTCAGGAGTGACTGAGCAATATAGTACAGCACTTGAATGATTTAGAGTGGTAGTTGGACTCCTGAGCTAATCATCAAAAATCAGCAATTGACGTCACTTCTGAGTGAATGCAATCAGATCCTTATAGCAATGTTTGTTGGTATTTCCAGAGAAGTAGAGGCTGTTACTTGATGCAAACTGTCTAATACCTTGATTTCAGAAGAAATGTTGGATGAGCATGTGTCTTGAAACCATAGTAGTGTAACACATTTTTCTGCATATTATTGTGTAATTAGCCTTAGAACATAATAAGTCTGAAATGTTACAAATTCAAACAAAAACATAACCCAGAATGAGTTAATTCTGTGAGCGTACACAACAAATAGCAACCACAGTAAACAGGTAATAGCACGTTTGACAGTGAACATTTCAGCACTTTGTGTGTCAGAGCCGTGGCACTAACAGGAGACTGCAGTATCCTCCATGTTTCAGCGAGATAAAAAAGGCCTTAAACCTCACTTGCGTGCTCACACTGTGAGAACGTATGCTAGAACTGCAGACTGCATTACCATCTCCGCAGGATGGGGCTGTTTCCAGATGCGGTGTGCGTAAACTCACCGCCCCCTAACCACTCAGTCTAGCTCTGGGTCAGGGGGGCACACAGACAGACACGGTTTACCATCCAGGCTGACTGGAATGAAGTCATCTCTTCTATCTCTTCTCTGTCATTTTTGAAGCTATACACACACACACACACACACACACACACTATCTATACATATATATATACTTAGAAATAGCTTTTTAAAGATGTAGAATGGAAGATAGATAACATTGTGACAATACACAACAGTGATTTAGTTACATCACTATATTATCAGAACACAAATCCTTCAAATGTATGACCAAGAAATGAAAAATCATGAAGGAACTTCAAAATTTAAATTCATTTACATTTTTCATGTGAAAGATATCCACATATGGAGCAGGAGAAGTTTTAGTGAAGATGGAAATGAAAGGATGAATGGATGGTATCCCTGAGAAGAGAGAGAAAATGAGGATAAGCAGTAATTAAAACCTACATGCTAATCAACTTCAGGGAATCCCAGTGCTGCAGAGGTGACTTCCGTCTCCTCAACTCACCATTTTCAAAGGAGATGAGAACTAGTCCGCTTCCCTGTTAGTGACATGATCGAATTTAACTAAATTTATGAATAAATCCATACGATTATACAAGTATTTGATACGTCTTTCCTTTCAGCTACTATGGAGGGCTGCTTGGCTTTAGTCCTGCAACTCTGTGGGAAGATTTAGTAGTAATTGCAGGGTTATAAAGGCAAATAAAAAATCCAGTTTTATTGTTGTCAGTGCTAATTAATAGTGGGCTATAAAACCAGATGTGCCATATATGGGGGTGAGGTGGGGGCACTAGGTTCCTGGCACCTCAAAATCTGGGGAGATAATCAACTGGGGAGATAATGGCATTAGACATTGGAATTTCTAATCAGTGTACAGTCCATCGTGTTGTGACTGTACACAGAAAGAAATAATGTTTTGAATCTACTCCACAACACTGGGTTCACACAGGCCCAGCATCAGTACTAAATCATGTAGGATCCAAAAACCATGAAGGGGCTGGTAGGGGAGGTAGTGCATCCATGTGGCAGAAAAAAAAAATATAGCATATTATTTTATATTCCTTAACTAAAGATATAAAAGATGTACCCTTGTGGGTACCCATCAAATGACCGTATTTGTACAGCATAATGCCTTGTTTTCTGAGGGTGAGGGAAATACTGGGTGGAAAGTTATGTTATCTGCGATCCCTAGTCTTTTATACTCTCAACAACATTTAGTTGGCTTAGCTTTACTTTGTTACAAAATAAATACAAAAGAATGAAAGCAAAAGAAAGAAAAGTTTATTGGGGCATTATTGAGTGGCAGGGCTTTGCCCCACTAAATGACCCTCTGATGCCAGGCCTGGGTACACATGAATGAAATGCATTATCAACAAAACTGTTACCAAAACAAAGTAAATGAAAGACAATTGTACTGATGCAACTTATGTTCCACCAAGAAAAGTCACACTAGATTTTGTAAGACCATAAATATTCATGTGAACCATTTTTGAGCTTTGCCATCTCTTGCCTTGCCTGCCCTCTTTAATTTGCACTTGTTGATCTTGTAAACTAGATGATCAAGTCTTACCAAGCCAAGTCGGTACCCATGATTTCATGCATTTTCCTAGCACCCAGTCCCATGATATCCATTACAGCTTTCAAGCTTGTTTGGTCGTTGTTGCCTAGCAATGGAAGTCCAGTGTGCATGTTCCAACTCTCTCTTTTCTTTTCACATTGAGACCCCGGCCCTTGCTATGACCGTCATTATCAGTGTGTGAGGTGTCAAATCTTGTGCACAATGCAGGGCACTCCGGCATTGCAGTAGTACAATGTTTGTGGAGCGTCTAACATTAATTTGGTCTAAGTATGTTCTTTTTCTCAGATTTAGTAGGAGCACTGTTAGGAAAATGATATCTTCCTTGTAGGAGTGTGATTTAATACCTGAGCACCTAAGTAATGGCTAAAGGAGCAGAACGGAAGGAAGCTGTGTGGCACGGGCTCCATGTGTCATGCACCTCATCATTAGAGGGGTGAAAAGCCCAGCGGAACTCGTTAGAGGACGAGGGGAACGAGCTGTAAATAAGCTTAATTGGGCTGATGTGTCAGAGTGAAGACGGTGCACCCGCTGACAAGAGACACCACCTAGAATACGGCACCCTCCACTACCGTTTGTTTGGGTTACAGTGCTGGGGGGGGGGGGGGGGGGGGGGGGAGGGG
>JBBPCZ010000115.1:39639772-39661404 GCA_037974445.1 Brycinus macrolepidotus | reverse complement strand
AACACCACAGGTGTAACAAGGTTGATTAAAACACTCAAAATTCAATGAAAGAGGTGATCATCACTTTTATATGTTCAAGTGCATAGTGTGGAGGCTCTCATAAGGCCTTGAGGCAATCAGATGTAAAACACAATTTTTATGAGTGTTTTAAGTTGTAAATCGGTCAGATTTGACCCGAACACGACAGGAGGGCTAATCAAGTAGGTTTTTATTGTCATTTCGACCATATACACACAGTACACAGTGAAACGAAACAACGTGCCAAGATAAGCTGATCAAACTGGCTTCGGAGATTTATTTATTTATTGCCATTTTGACACGAATTAGTCCCTCCCAAACACTTTCTGCTAGATTCACATACATTGAATAAACACCAGATTTGTTAGAATATGTGTATGTTAATGAATGGTTATTGGTTCATAAGTCAGGTGAGAGTGTTTGCTTCTTCACTGTTAACATAATGGCTACAGTCCACTTCCATGAATTACAAATAATTACCATATAAAGAAGCCATCAGACTCACCACCAAAGCAGAACAGGCCTTCCACAAAAATGAAAGAAAATGACTAGAGACCTCCTTAGCAGGGAATCATGTGCCTCATGCACTGTAATTATTGCGTTTTAACTAAAACTTTAAAGAAAGTAAAACATTTTAATTTCATTGAACTTCAAATAATAAGATAACATTCAGTTCTGTAATTGTTCTGATAACCAACTATTTGCAGTTCTGAGAACTCAAACCTTCAAACTACCAAAATATTAACTAATACTTATATATTTTTTTTCTTAAACTACATTTTCCATTTCACTTTACTGAAATAAAAATGTTTGATGAGAACATAGCCTTCCACAAGATGTGCACTAGAACAAACAAGAGTATACAACAAAATAGTAACAAGACAATTAATGTAAAATAAGTAAAATGACAATAAAACTAAAAAAAAACCCACAAATAACAATATGAGAAAGATATCACATAGAAGATGCACGCATAAAACTCAAACTGAGGCATATACCAGAGAGAGCAAATGGGTCTTTAACTAGAATTTAGAAACGTCAATATTAGAAGAAGACCTAATGAAAAGTGGGAAACAATTTGGGAGCAGCCACAGAAAAGGCGAGATTTCCTTTACCCTTTAACCGAGGCCGTGGACTAGACAGGCGTAATTTATCAGACGATCTTAACATCCCAGGGGTGGAATAGTGCTTAAGAAAGTCAGTGATATATTGTGGTGTGGATCCCTATAATTCTTTAAAAACAAACAAAATAATCTTAAAATCCTCTGTTTTACCAGCAGCCAGTGGAGCAATGCAAAACCCAGAGAGATTTGATTTCTCCAACCGTATTGTTTATGTGATGCTACAAAAAACATGTTTGCCAATTCAGTGACGTGATAAACATTTAAGTCTGGGGTACTTTTAGATTGAGGCACAGTGCAGGGTAGCCAATCAGAACGGATTCTACTATAAAAGATTTCATACCATATTTGTGTAACACTCGCTCTCCAAACAAAGACTCTGATGACTATGAATGAATGTTGTGAAACAGAATATAAATATTAGGAAATCTTTTTTTTCTTTTTTTTTTATTGCCAACTTGTATTTAAATAGAAAATTAAAAACAAAAAAATTGAAATATTACTCAGAAAATTTCTAAAGGAGGCAAGGTGTCCCTAGACTTTTGAAGACTTTTATTAAGTCTTTTTCTTTATATTAAATCTGTTCAAACTATATTGTTTGAAAATTCTTTTCATAAAAAAACTGAAATAACCAGTAAGTTAAACAGAAATGTTAATTAATCAAATGATGAGTGGCAGAGGAGGAAAGGAGGATATCTGCAAGATAAACAATTAACACAGGCGTTAACACTGCAATGGAATTAGGTATTATTAAGCGTCAGGGATTAATACACTTTTTACATAAATAAAAAAGTAAGAGTAAAAATCAAATGTTACTTGGAAAATTAACAATAAGAAAATGTGACCCTAGACATTTGATGAGAAGTATAGATGATCTGGGTCCATTCCTTATTTTCTGAAACTAAATCAAGGATTTCAAAACATTGTTTATTGGTCCAAATCTGCAAAGCAAAATACATTACAGCCCAGTGGAGAAAATTACATACGGTTTGAGTGTTATTAAAGCTGAGTTCGCTTCTAACGTTATGCACTGAGAAAAATTTGTTCCAGAAGGAGCAATTGTGCAGGGCAGGAGCCACATCCATAAACTTTCTATCTCAATTTCCTCTCTATGTCATCCCAGCATGTGGTTAAGTAATCAGGCAGGTTATAGCATGTTGCTCCAAGTAGAATCAGCCCCACAGTGCCATTAACGATAACATGAAATCAGCCAGCACAACATGATCTCCTCACACTAAATTGCACATTATTATTAGGTAGGAGTGAAGACAGTATGAAGGAAGTTTTGTTAAAACCCACTGATGCCAACATGGGTGTCATGAGAAGTCTGCTGGATCAGAAATTAAACCTGTCCATGGCCCTCTAGTCATGCATTTTCTACATGAAACTCAGCACAAAATGTTTCATAAAGAGTAATAATCATTAGGACATAAAATCCATGTACCGTGCCTTGGAGAATTAATGGAACATAAAAAAGTTCAGCAAAAAATGCAATAAAAAGATGTCATTTCTTTATATTGGGAAAAAATGATCCTGATATAGTTCATAGAAGGTTAATACTTTTAGTTATACTAAAGTTTGTACAACATTAGTTTCTAAAGTTTCCATAGCCTTAGTTTCTACAACTTCTATAACTTTCTCTATACTAAAGTTTCTTTA
Organism: Brycinus macrolepidotus; assembly: GCA_037974445.1. Classification (NCBI taxonomy): domain Eukaryota; kingdom Metazoa; phylum Chordata; class Actinopteri; order Characiformes; family Alestidae; genus Brycinus; species Brycinus macrolepidotus. Next base: position 39,658,606 of record JBBPCZ010000115.1, on the reverse strand, counting down.
GCCTTAGTTTCAATAACCTTCTTTATACTAAAGTTTCTATAGCTCTGGTTTCTATAACCTTCTCTTTACTAAAGTTTCTATAAATACATATTTGTGTAATTGTTTGCTCGTCTTCACCTGCTCTTGTGATCAAAGCGGATTGTTCATTTTCTTCTCTTGACTCCCTGACTATAAGGAGGACAATAACTGATAGCAAGATGAGGAAGATATAAACTACAACAGTGCATTAAAGATAAATAAATAAATAAAAAAGGACGTCAAAAAAGTAGACAGGCAACATTAAGGCTACAGGTATGCCAATTCAGGTAACACTACCCTGACATGCCTCATCTCTAGTATGTTTCAGAACAGCAAAAATACTGCCAGATATAAGACATGAGCAACATTGCAGTCATAAACACAGATCATTAATTTTAAACTGCACCAAAAAATGAGTGAGGAGAATGAGCAGCACCTGTAAAGAAAACTTGTTTCTCACAGAGGGTTCTTACATTTACAGTTTTGTGAGATAAAACTTCATGTGAAAGGTTTCTGCAGGATACCACACACATAGACTAGAATTCAGATTATTTCATCTGCCAGGATATTTTGTTGCATTGTGGACTCACATAACATGATACATTCCTCAGGGGTGGTAGAAGCCTATTGGGTAAAACACTTGCCTATGAACCTGATGATCACAAATTTGCAGGTTCAAACCTAGTTGCCTTAGGGGGGCTGTCCCTGTAACTAAAGTGCCAAATGCCACTTTACCTTTACATGGGACATAACATACCAGGAGATTTTCTCTGCAAATGCTGTGTCATCTCCCAGCATGACAAAACCACAAAAAAATACTTCACTGGCCACAAAATTTAGCTTTTGTTGAGGTATTTGAAATGTTTTTCCTTGTACAAAAATGGAGTCAAGAGATTGGACTGCAGAAATGATGTTCTCCATCATTGAGCACTCACAGATGAATCTAAAAACAAGTAGCTCAGTCTAGTCTAGCTTGGTCTGACAAGCAGTTCTGATAGACAGGGTTATAAAACATTGAATTCAACTCTGTTGTAACACTTAGGAACCATTAGAAATGTACAAATATAACAGTTTACCATGCAACTTAAAATAAATCCTAAAAATCCATAGTGATAAATCAACAGTCCTGACATCATTGACACCAGTGGTAGAAGCAGAAAAGAATAATAATTTAAAAAAAAAGAAAAAAAAAAAAAAGAAAACAACATCCAAGGTTCTACAGACTGCAGAGATTTTGTATGTGCAGTTACCCACCTCATCCAGAGTTCACAAATTATTGATTTTTTTTTTCTTTTATGGGGTGCTTAACCTCACTGAAAGGTTGGATTTCAGAACATCAGTATATGATCAAACTGTTTAATATTTTACTCATAAGATTATTCCTCAATACACATTTTAGAATAAAAAACCTTGTTGATTTAAAAGATTTTGAGGGGTAAAACAGTCAGGAAGTATGACATTTGGTGTCTTTGCTGCTGTAAGAACAAGCGGGTATCATTCAAAATTAGGCGACAGAGTATGAAATCGTTTTTCAGTGCGTCAGACACTACAACTGCTGCACTTGGGCTCAACTGATAAATACAAGGACGGAGTTGAAGTTCAGAACTGTGTAGAAATGTTAAGAGAAAATTAAATGTAAATTCATTTACCACTGTAGCAAGTATTTGTTTAATAAAAAAAGAATATACTAATATTAGAAAACACGCAAATAAGCAAATGAACTTGCAAATAATTGTGATTTTGTGCAATTTTGTTACCTTCAACGCTTCCTAGCCTGTGCTTGAGGAAACCCAGTACTTCCAGTTACCGTCTAATACGAGCTTCAGCTGATCAGTCCTTCATTAGTTTAAAAGAGAAGTACTGCTAATGGAATTTGACTTCTATTTAAAATGTGCACAAAAAAAAAGTGCACAAAGAAGTTAAGAAACAGGTTTGTATTCTTCTAAACTACTATTCCATACTTATATACACACACACACATAAATACATACATATTTTAAAGATTTCTTTCATACACATACATACATACATACATACATACATACATACATATATGAATGAGAGAGAGAGACTAAGCTTGTCAGATAAGGCTGTCGAAACGATCAGGGACTGATCCATAAACTATACCACTGAGTGGTGTAAATAGGAGAATATCTAGATCAATCTTCCAGGCGCAAACAAAAATAATGCAAATTAATATATCGGCTGAAAGTCAATGTATCTTGGACTGTATGCACTGCAAAAGGTCACAGTGTACACCTCTGTCTAATGAACAAAACCGAGCAAGGGGAAGGAAAATAAATGAAGAATAATTGGACCAGCATGGCCAAAACAAACGACTTAATGGCTGAACATTTGTCAGTGTTTGAGCTGACAAATTATTTTCTGTCTTGGTCCTCCGTACTAAGAAACATGGCTGATATAAGCACAGATTATTTTAGTTTTGTAAAGGTAAGCATCACTGTCAGATCAAATATGTCTTTTTGCTAATATCATACACTTTTCAGACATTTTCTTTCCTCCCAGAGGTCACTTATGATATGGGGGTGGCTTTATGTATCAAAAAATGTTGATTCATAGGGTTGTCTTGATACCAGAATTTTGACTTTGAAACTGAAACCAGGAATGGTATCACAAAGCTCAACACATAAACACCAGTACTACAGCACAAAGTAAAACCAGATGAACAATCAATATTTATTGGACAGAAGTCAAAAAGTATTCAAACTGTTACAGCTTAACTCAGTACTGAATACAATGTAAGTCCCATTTTCTACAGTTCTCTTGTATTTCATCCTCCCTGTGGCCCACTTATGACATGTCTGGTTTTATGTATATTTATATACAGTTTTTTATCTTTAGAATAATAGCGCTGTTTATGTTGCTGTGTTTTTAAGAGCCATATGTAAACAAACTCTGTTCTGATTGTCTGCAATGGATTAAACATCATTAGGTGTAACTCCAGCATGAGCAGGCAGGACCAAACTGCTGTAGTCCGAATAAATGGATATATGTAAACACATTAATTTTTGTGACATCATAAAAACAGTGAATTTAGAATAGACTAGCTCAGCAGCCTAGCTTACATACGCTATATGAAATTTATGGACTGAGAAGTGAATAATTTGAAAGCAAAGTATGTATACTAGCCCCACGGTGGTACAGTGGGTAGTGCTATTGCCTCACACCTCCAGGGTTGGTGGTTTGAATCCAGGTCCTGGCCTTGTGTGTGTGGAGTTTGCATGATCTCCTGTAGTCCAAAGACATATGCATCAGGTGAACTGGAGATTGTAAATTGGCCATAGGTGTGAACGAATGGGGTGTGTGCCCAACGGTCCCTGCCTTGCATCTATTGACCCTGGAATAGCCTCTGGGTACCCGTGACCCTAGTGAGAAATATGTGGTTACAGATGTACACTACACCTTTTTAAAAAGACATTTTTAAAGGAAAATACAGTTATTCTAACTTTCATGAAATGGGTGCTATTTAGAAATACACACATGTATGTATGTATATATCTATTACCAATACCAATAAGAATTATTATTGGTAATTTCTATACAGTTATTTCTTTGTAAACTGACTGGCTATACCAGAGTATATAATCTGATCTTACTGGGCTGGAGCGTATTCTGTGTGAACCTGTCCACTTTGCACTTGGCAGCATCCATTAGTAACCAGATGGCAGCAGGAAATATTCTGCGGTGTGGGTTAGGGTCATCTGTAGCTCTTCATGCCAAATGTAGCCAGACTCGCTAGCAGAACGGACTCCCCAAGCCAACAGTACCAACAGTAACACACACACCCATTTCTCTGCACTCTTCAAAAGGAAATTAACTCAGAAGGCTACAGGCTGTTTGGTTCAGTTACTCAATGAAGAATTAGGAAGAAGAATTAGTAAGAACACTTTTTAAAAGATCAATATGATCAAGTGTTCAGCATCAAGACTCCAGTGACACTGGAAGTGTGTGGGGGCGGGGAGGTTGGGCAGGTGAGAGAGTGCAGCAGAGAAAAGAGAAAAAGAAAGGGAGAGCAGAGGACAGAGGTGGAGAAGAGGACAAAAAGAGAAGGAGGGAAAGTGAAAAGAGAGGATGGGGGGAGAGAGCAGAGAAATACAGAAGTGAGAAAAAGAAAGGAATTGTAAAGGAATTGTAAAGGTGGAGGAGGGTACACAAGAGAGAGGAGGAAAAGAAAAAGTGAAAAAAGTAAAGAGAAAACTACAGAAGGAGAAGGGTGGAAAAGAAAGAGAGAGACGAAGAGAAAATATAACAGAGGTGGAGGAGGGGACAAAAAGAGATGTCGGAAATGGATGGAAAAGGGAGAGAGAGAGAGAGAGAGAGAGAGAGAGAGAGAGAGAGAGAGAGCTCTGTTTGATAAATTTGGCTGTTACCTGTAAGTGTGGTGAGCCTTTATGATTCACAGTGGATACAGAGCTTACTGCATGGCTTCCCTCTGACGGCCTGAGGAGGTTTTGTGTATAAAATCACCTCAGCTGCCCCAAGAGGGCACGTCCCACTGAGAATGCTCTCCCAGGGTGAAAATAAGTGAGTGTGTGTGTGTTTGTGTGTGCGCTGGACAAAAAGAACTAACGCTAAAGAGATCGTCAGGGTGAGATGCTGGTCAGCTGGAGAATGGTCTGTGGCTAAGTGCTGGCCAGCTGAGTCTCACAGCTGCAGCATTAAGCTAACGATGCCGTTCATTTCCAAAATCCTTCACTGGCAGACAAATAGAACCAAAAAATAAACATAAAAATACGATAATTCAATAAACTATCCATTATCGCACAGAAAGGGGGATGCCAGAACAAAACTCAAATACACTGCAAATGCACTAAAAATTTAAATACCATCTGAAATATAACTCCCACACAGAAGACTCTCTATAGAAAATCACACTTACAACAAAAATACACCTTTTGATGACCAAAGCCAATCAAGCTTAATGCATTCAAACAGATAAAAAAAAGAGGACAGCAAGTGAACTGCAACTTGAAAGGAGACACACTGAAGAAATGATTTAATTCTCCCTGCAGTATTATGAAATCAGTGACGGTAGCAGATCTAGGGGTTACTTTCTGAACAGTGTGCTGCAATTCTGTGTATGTGTATTTGTGTGTGTGTGTGTGTGTGTGTCTGTGAGACAGTGGCAGACCTTGCCATGAGCCCACCCAAAAGGTCTCATTAGACACACTCTGAATTAGCACTCCGGCCATAACTACTGTGTCCTTGGAACTCCAGCTACATGGCTGCTTATGTAAAGATTGAATAAATGCTTTAAGCTGTGAGAAAGAAACAGTGTCACAGAACAGACACAAGACCATTTCATTTCAGTCAGTCACAGACAATTACGGCCAGTCAAAGAGTTGCACGAAAAAGGTGCACTCTCACTCACTCTCTCTCTCTCTCTCTCTCTCTCTCTCTCTCTCTCTCTCTCTCTCTCTCTCTAAGATAAGATAAGATAAAATTTGCATTGTCACGGCAGAAAGTGGACAGTACAAAGATAAGAGCAGCAAAAATTAAAAACAATAGATTACAAACTATATCACAATACAGTATAAGAAGTACACTATACAAACAATCTAGAAATAGAAATATGGATGTGTGTATTGAAATATATATGTATATATATGTGTAAGATAAGTGTATGTATGTATGATCAAAAGAACAAAACATCAACAACAAAACAGTATTTGTCCTTGCCCATCTTTTCTGAAAGATAAAGTATATATATAATTTTACATTTTCCACTTACCCCAAAATGGAGTTGTTTGACTAAGACATGTTTGGGGTCAGAAACTTCTTTAGATTTAAACTAGAGCTACAAGGCTGATAGCTAAGAAGTAATGGAAGCTTAAATCCCACCAATGAATCCATATAGGTCCATACACTTCTTGCTATATTTAGATAGCACACATTCCACTGTTCTCACTTTGGCTTATTGAATTATGCTAGCCTGGCTAAACTTGATAAGCTTCAATGAATTCATCGAATTCCCTTTCCCTGCTTTTCAAAACATTTACCTTGAATGAGTTCCTCCATTCAGGTTATTTACTATGTGACTTTCTTGCAACATTTTAGGTTGGGTAGAGCTGGATTGTTTTTTTTTTTTTGTTTGTTTTGTTTTGTTTTGTTTTTTGTGGGGGGAGAGGTGGGGGGTAGGAAGGAGGAGCTTTATCTGTGCTTTAGCTGTCCTTAAATAATGCCAGGACAAGTTGAAACATGCTCAGTAGGAACCAATTGGTTTTGTGTGTGTTTGCGTGCAGAGGTGTGGTCATTAAGTGTCTACCATGATTATATTAACTATTTTTTGTAAACTAATTGTAATAATAGACTCCCCCTGCAGAGTTGAACTGGTAAGCTTTGGTCCAGGTAGCTCAGCTGGGAAACAGTTTAAAGCAGGAGTGGCAAACAGTAGGTCTGAGATTCCAATGTGAAGCTCAGTTTGGTGGTCTTCCTACTCACCAGCAAACTGGGAAAGTCACCATGCAGTCCTTCCAGGACCACAGTGGAATCTTCTGTTATAATAGATGTTCATTTATAATAGAAAACTGCTGCTCCTTTATATGTGTACATTCCGTAGATACCTTATCATGGTAAATTTGATATTTTGACACTTCTTTCACACTTCACCAATCCCTTCTTGCAAGGAGCTCACTGTGTGAATGGTAGAGTAGATTTTTCAGTGCAGCGGTGACACAAAAGTTGCATGGTAGAATGTGTAGTGTTTTTGTCAGTAAGTCAGGTGTAGCATTACAGTGTATACTTATTGGTATATACTTTGAGTAAATAAGGTCATAAAATGTCTTTGTGGTTGATTAGCTCAGCTAAAAATTCTCACTTTATCTCTCTCTCTCTCTCTCTCTCTCTCTCTCTCTATATATATATATATATATATATATATATCAGCATAACAGCTACAAATCTTCCCATATCATGTCTCATGAGACAATACAGAGCAAGCAATCTGAGACCACCCTCAGATCCTCCAGGGTCCTAGGTTGTCTCTTTTGGACGTTCCTCTCGTGGTGCTTGATGGAGTCCAGGATGCGATGTATGCCATGTTCCAAGGGCCACTAGAGGAAAAACAATGCCTTACAGTTTGGACAAGGTCTGTTCTATATAATCATCCTTCTTTTTACACCAAACCTGCCATGAATGCTTGTTTCCAAAAAACTCTATTTTTGTGTCATCTGACCATAAAACCACTTCCAGCCAGAGTTCCGGGTGCATCAAGCAAACCTCAGGTACCTATGTTTGTGATTAGATGAAAAAAAAGTCTCTCTTCTGACACACTTTTCAAACAGTTTGTTGGCATGGAGGTGAAGTCTATGTTTTTTTGAGACTTGGTGACTCCAAAATGCTTCCAGCTTCTGAAAATGTACAGTTGTGGTCCTTGGAGAAATTTCTGCCTCCCTTTACTTCCTTCTCATGGTGCAAATTAAATATATGCCCCCTTGCAGGCAGATTTACTACAGCTCTGGTTGATTTAAACTTCCTAAGTTGGATATGGGCATTTTCTGGTGTTAAGGCATTCACTTTGTCTGCCGGAGTTTTCTCTGTGATGATGATTGCTTAAGGAATTTGGACTCTATATCATATTTAAATCCCAGTGAAAGAAGACATTGTGGATGTCCTGAACACTGAAGTGAAATGCAAAGGAAAACATGCTTAGATTACATTCTGCCCTTAAGAAATAAAACTAAATAAAAAAAGGGGGCCAATTATTATTTTCTAAGACTAAATGTACTATTCAGATGCTACTATATATGAATGTAATTATAAATAATTGAAGCATAATTCACCTCTGTTACATTATAAATCCTCAATGAGGTTTGTTATTTCTTAAAGGTGGATGGAATGTCAAAGATCTCATCCAGATCTTGCTGAGCTTTCACATTCTCAAACTACCAGCTGATCAGATATAGTGTTGTTCTCTCCTTGAAAATCAGAAGCCACAGAACATTGACTGGGTGCTTTACTGCGCAATAACACTGAAGCGAGGGTGCAATTCTGGAGCTAATGAGTGTCTGTGGCCGGGAATAAGTCTGAAGCGCAAAAAGTGCCCGCAGACAAGAAACCACACTGCCTCATTATCAGTCGTTAGCGCAGAATGAAACCCATGTCAGCAGTTTCCCCTCCAGGCCAAACGGGAATTAACCTACCTTTCAGAAGCACCATTAAAAACAATAACGTCACAAGGTCCACAAGATAAAAAAAAAATAAAAAATCCCTCATTTGTTTTACAGGACCTTCAGAGTCAATACTTTCAAACCAGCACTGTGAAAAGCAAAAGAGAGGCTGAATCAAGCTGAGTTCAAACAGTGAATTCCATCACCTGTTCTCTAAATTTTCACAGTCTTTTGGTCCAAGCCTTTGATATCAAAAGGAGAAATACAAAGCTTCTAAAGAATAGGCTGTCTGTCTAAGCACATACCCAGTTTCTGCTGAACGGCCGTGCAGTTCTCCCGCTTCTGGTTTGCCGACTCATCTGAAAATGAACCAGCTTAAAGATGAGACACTAGAACCTAAAAAAAAGAAGGAAAAAATGAATTTGAATTCCATTTCATAGAGAAATAATGCAGCATTCATTGTGCAAGGAGAAATCTTCATGCTGCCTAATGCAGCCAGACCAAGAATTATCACACATTCGAATTTCAAATGCAATTTGCCATGAGCAGTTTACCAAACAGCCACTAGCTGAGTTTTAATGACAATGCCAGAAATGAGCTTAGTTCCACTCTATAACTTTAAGACAAACTGAAGTAGCTCAGGTTCCTTGAAATACTGAATTTATTTATTCAATTGATTCAAAAGTTCACCTTTAAGGAAAGATTTAAGAAACGAAAATAAAGCAAAGAAGTCATCCATAAAGTGTGTTCTAATACTGCTAGGTCTTTTTTTTCTCCATATGTATCAGTTATGCAAGTATAGAAGAACATACGGACATGTAAAATATCAACCTTTAAAAGTGCACTCAGTGAACTGAAGATTTCATCAGTCTGTTGGCAAAAGATAAGACCTTCCACATGAGAAATGCACAGTGTGGTGTACATTTGAAGGTCTGCAAGAGCAATGGAGGAAATAAGCTGAAATATCCAGTGCTGCAGTTTCACGAAAAGATCTGTTTCTGAAATGCACACATCTACAGCAAAGAGCATTTAAGTAACATCTTAACGCTGTTTTATATGCGAAAGATTATAAAATGAGTGGATCCACTAACTACATTATTAGAAAGTGCTTGCAACCATAGGTTGCACCCTGCAACATTTTCAGACTACAAATTGCCCTGTAGGTTTCAACACTTTGTCAATCTATGGGTCTAAACTTCATAATGCTTAGACCCCTATTGAAATGTGATGGCAGCCCTGCTTATTTGTATGTGTTTCTCTCCTCCCGCATGTACAATTATGGCTATATATTCCCTTGCAGGTAATCATTAAACCTGTTTACCGGCAGTTCAAGCTTGTTGCATAACAACTTGTGCTTATTTACAGATGCTTCTAATTATGAGGTGAACTTGGCACCGGCAGGGTGATTGAGTGTCATGACCCATTCCATTACTTGGTCAGCGAAAATGCCCTCGGTAACCTTGAGATGGAATGGCAATAATTGTTTTACAAAGCAGACATGTCTAAAAATGCTCTACTTTATGCCTTCAGCAATTTAACAGCAAATTACAGTAATGTGCAGATATTCACAATTATTTTGTGGTAGATGTTATTTTCAACATGTTGCCACAGACTTGAGCACGTTTAGCATAGATGTGTAACGAATAATATATATTTTTTTTGTTCAGGGGTAAATGGGGGCACTCTTCAACTTAATAGGAATATGTTAAATTAAATGATGTGAACCTTAGAATGTAATGTTCATTCAACTGAAAAATAGTACAAACTGATGTAAAAACATAGCAAAATGCAAGTTATTTTCACAATCATATTGTTGTTAAAACAAAACAGTTAAAACAAATACACCTAGACTAGATAATTCAAGACCTGTCCTAATGGTGTGTATTCATGTGAAGATGAATGTGACAATTTCTGTTGCTTATCAGCTTGTGTTACTAAATGAATTGCTGTGTGTGTGTGTGTGTGTGTGTGTGTGTGTGTCTGCCTTTTCTGGGTATACTGTAGTTATCTTGCTTTTTCATACCAAAAAATAAATAAATAAATAAAAAGCAGAAGTCACATCACCAACATCACAAATTAAATTATTTATAGAAAAAAAATATATAAATTCTACTTAAAGGCACACTGATGCATAAACATATCAGATTAAGGACAGTTCACAATAGAATAGCTGTGACCATCCAAATATGCAGTTTGAGGTTTGCGACCCCCTTTCTTTTGCCTCATCTCTGGAACACATCACAGCTTTTCACAGTTCTCAAGACTGGTGCCAGATGCATCGAAGAAAATGAGAAAAAACAAGAAAATGCATACTTCTGGCGACAAATAAATAATAAAAAAAAAAAATGTTTTCATACTGTTTGCAGACATCCAACAGCCCTTTTTAAACAGCACTTTCTAAAGTAATCATATACTGATTCAATTCATTTTGAATTTGCTGTCCTTTGCACAGTCTACATTTTTGCAAGTTAATTGCTGTATTTTACCGTGTTTTAGGTACCGTTTCTCATAACTGCGAAAGTTATGAAACTTTCAGGGCTTTTTTTCTTTAGTAGAAGAAACAGTAATTTGCAGCTAAAATATTTGCAAGTTAAATGCTGCAAATGTACCATATTTTACTATATTTTAGCTTCTGTGCATTCATTACTGTGAAAGTTATGATACTTTAAGAGCTTTAAGAAAAAAGGCCATCAGTGGGTGGGTAAATTATAGGTTTTCAGCAGACGGTGTATTTGCAGTTCTAGCTGTCATGTTAAGCTGAGACATTCACGTAGAACGTTCTTGCAGGGTCTGTTAGTCAGATCATGTGAAATTTATACCATGCTTCTAGTGCTGAGAGCAGAAGAGGGACACACGGTCAGGGCTGTATTTATAACTTGTAAATCAAACCTTGTTCCGCCAAGCAGACCTGCGGTGCTCCCACACAAATCTCCACTGCAATCCTCAAACCTGAACCATTCTGAGATGAACATTTGAAGAACAGAGCCACTCTTGAAAAGACGTCTCAATATATTGTGTCTACTGGGTTGACTACCTGTGAACTACTCTATGTTTTCTGAAAGATAACTGGAGGCTGAAAATATATAAAGCACATCACTCAAAAACTGACTCCTGTCAGAATAAAAGACATTTTTACCAAAACACCCACTGGGGAGAGAATATATCTTAGCTCCCTCAACACCCTCCCAAACAATGGCGACAATTCCATCGCTGATGATTCCACCTTTCTGTCAGTGTCAGAGCTTCAAATGCGCCAGACTGTTTTTGGAGATAAATAAAGCATTTAAATGAATACATTTCTCAGCCTCCCCCACGTTCCCATTTCGTTCTTTCCCTCCTCCGTGTTTCTTAAATATAATAATGGGGAACAGGTGAACGTTCACTTCTGACGGCCTCATAAAAGTGCAGACATTTTCCGCAAGAACAGGTAAAAGTCAGAAACCCTTTAAAATGTGGAGATATGGAAAATGCTGCAGTTACTGCTGGAAAAGCTGTTCTGAAAACTTCAGCAGTTCCATACATAGCCAGACACAAATGCCTGCCACAAGAAAGATCAAGGAATTGTAACATTTTCCACACTCACAAGCAGGTGCTAGGGAGATGCTAGACAGATTTGGCATATAATATCAGGACAAAGAGCTGAAAGTGCAAAAATAAAGGGGACCATACTGTTACTACATGTGTAAAATGATGTCGAAGGTCCTAGCAAATGTGATTCATGCTGTGCACCATGAAGAACTGGTAAATAGGTGCACATCAGCTCTCTGCTGAGTGTAAACATCTCAAGTGTGTCTGAGAGCATCTTCTGAGTGAAGAGATTCTGGCGCTGTGGAAGTCCCAACAACATTTATCTTTCATCAGTCATCTGACATTTTTCATCCAGTGCTCCAGGAGCACCTTATGATTAAAGAAACACTCCTGCATTTTTCAAGAGGCACATCTGTCGCATACCACCTATTACCATGGACAATAATATTGACATCCTTTCATGTACTTACAAAAGAAAAGAAAACATGCTGACAGACTTATAATAGACCTGAAGGATGCACTTGCTGAATTCAACCAATAAATAGCTGCAGAACATATATATTGTGTGTTTGTACATCTGGTGTTTGCAGATCCGTATCTAATTAATTCAGAGCTGGCACTAGTTTTCTGAAAGGTAGAATCTGTGGTAATATGTTGTAGAGGAGCGATCAAAGGGCACATATTACATTAAATTTGTCATGCAGCTGTGAAGTGGACTTTATTGTTGTTTTAATTAACTAAATGAAGTTCTGATTTCTAAATCTAACTTTATAACATATTTCTTAATGTAATAAAGGTCTCTACTGTACTAAACACGGGTGAACAGGATAACAAGGGGGTGGGGCTAAAGTCGGGGCTAAAGTTGGGGCTAAGATCAAAGCATACTCACATGGAACAGACACATAAACAAATGCACATGGAGAATGTAAACAACAACACAGACAAAAAAACAGCGAGAAGAGAGAACATTGCAAAAAGTCAAAACATAGAGAAAAGAAACATAGCTACATAATTACACTAATAATTGTAATAATAAAATAAACACATAACCAAATACTTTCCTCTTGTCTGACATCATTGGGAGGAGCATGGAAGATGCAGCAAACAATGAGCCAGATGAGAAAACATCTGTCATGAATCGATGCGATGGAGGCAGGATGTTTGTATGAGTTTACATAGCTTTATTAAAGAAAATGAAATATTAAAGAATAAAACCAACTATAGAAAATATTTACTGGGTTGAAACACTTAATAAACGATGCAAGACCAGACAAAGACACACTGGAACACAGCGACTACTCAAAAACTAGACAGGGCTAAAAATTCCTGTCAAAGTAAGAGTAACAAACTATTCAGAGGTGAACATACTAATCAGGATTCAAGGCTACTGTGGGGACAAGGAATAGACTGTATTGTGTGAATCTTAGTCATTACGGAGAAAGTTGAGTAACGTATTGGCTTCTGTTGGAACAGGTCCAAGGCCAACACATGCATGAAACAGATATGCTGGAATATATATGTTCTAATTAAAAAAATAAATAAACAAACAGATAAGAACAAAGTCTATTGAGCTATGCATCATGTACAACGGTAGCACGATGAACCTTAGGAAGCGTAGTAATATACAAGCCTTAGTGAACACTTTGTAAAAATAAATGGAAACTAAATGTTTAGATTAGTCAGCCTGGCTGGATCACCTGACCGTGAGAAGCTGTTAATGTGACTGCTGTTTATTCTGACATTTTATTTAGAGGTTAACTGAAGTAATTGATTAGTTTAGGTATTTAAGCTACAGGATTAGCACCTCTTTCCAGTATTTCAGTTTATTTTTAGTTTTATTTAATTACAGGCCCTGAAAAAACATGTACTTCTCACCACATCATTATTACACTGTTACTTCCCTGCCCTCCTCCTGAAACCAATGGGCCCTGGGGTTTCAGTCCCACCTAACCCATACAATAATATAGCCCCGTGGGTGTCTAAAAATGTATGCAAAATGTGCATTTTTGGCATGCATTTAAACAAATACATATTACAGTTCTTTGTTCAATTAAACCTGTACATCTGTTGCATTTGCTTCTCCAGAGATGGTACCAGTGGGAAGATTTTTTTGAAAATAATTTCTTTAGAGTTAGACCTATTTTTCCAAGAAAGAATTTGTGGTGAAGTTTTTTTACAGGTCACTGCCTTATTACACATTGAACTACTGATACCATTGATAATCATGTGATAAGAATTGTTTAATTAATTTATTAATTAATTTTACTAGTGCCTTAATGTTAAAACAGTAGCTTTAGTAAATCATTCACTTATGTCTGTCTCATCCTGTATAGTCAGATGTTGTACAGTCAGAAGTTGTTTTGAATTTGCATTATACAGGCACGTACTGCACTTTACATATTTATTTGTACACAGTTGCTTCAAGAGTGTCTTATAAGTGAGTTTCAAATGAAGTAAAGGAAAACAGTGAAATGACAGTCACAATACAGATATGGCATATAGAAATTAGGTTGAAAAATGCTGGAATGTTCCTTTATGTGCCATTTTCAGCAACAAGCACCTGTGTGTAGGAGCCCTCAGCTCAGAGCAGGGTGTAAACCTAGAGCTGTGACAGGGACAGAGTGTGATCAGGTTGTTTCAGCATCAGAGCCCACTTGTGAAATGGTCCCGGTTGTGTGTAGGAATGTACACACTGACAAGGATACATGTCTTAATGCACACATGAATCGGTATGCACTACATGACTCAAAATTCTGAGAGTATATCTGTGTCTTGTGTTCAAATATGTGTGTGTGTGTGTGTGTGGACATGGAGGAGGCATAATGTAAAGAGAGGGAATGTCAAGGTCATTGAAGACTCTATCCATCATTTAAAAGTTCAATGCCAAGACAAACAAAGACGTATCATCTCAGCTTTGAGCAGCAATACAGGTACTGAATTATGGATACTTTGCCCTAACCTTTCAAAAGCAACCAGTCAAACTGGTCCGTTCAACTTCATCTGCATATAAACCCTCAAATTACTGTGAAATATTCCCCGTGAGCCACACTTTGATGTCCAGTTTAAGCACAGATTAAAAAAAAAAACAATCCCCTCTTATTGCATGCCTAAATATAACCTTTTAATATATATCCCCAGAGGCCTCCACCAATTTTGATCTCATTCCTCAAGTGTTGCTATTATGTTATTCTCAATAGGGAGACGATGGCAGGCAAGCTGTTTTACTTTACAGAGAAAAAAAAACCAAAATGAGGTTTCTAATTTGGTTTCATTAGGGTAACTTTGTGAGATAATGCTGTGTATTTTTCCCCTCACTGACTCGCAGGTCATGGTTAGTCATCTAATTGAATTTGCTGCACATAAAGTCTTTAGCAAACTTTTTGAAGACTGTTATGCTAATAAGCCTCTAATTATGAGCCTACCCATTGCAGGCCGGCTTCAAAGTTATCGTCTTTGATTATACATGGTTGGGCTTTGCTGTTCCTTTGTGAGCCTTCTGTGGCTGTTCTGCAAATGCACCTTCTTCACCGCCGGAGTTCAAAGAAAAGCAGGAGTTTATTTCTGTTCTACAGATTATCCGACGGGTTAATACCATGACCTTTCAAATCGCTCCATTATACACCGACTTCAGAAGCTGCAAAAACTAACGATTTTCCCGCCCCCCACCCTCCCCGCCCCCTCCATTCACTCTTTCTTTCAGAGCCTGCAGACTTTAAATATACCTTCACCACAAGACCTGAGGTTTTAGATGCACTTTTGTACATCTGACTTGCTCATGAGGTCGAGCCCTGCACTGGCTTGCTGTAATTTAGCCACCCATTATCCTCTCCTGTGTGTTTGGAAGTTGCTGTACTTCCTTCAACACTTTAAGGTTAAAGCATGCTTTTAGATTGTGCTGTCAAAGGGCATCGATCGCAATGTTCAGCTCCCTTCCCTCTGCTAAACACATATTCAGCAAAATACGCAGCCTTCAAGTGCTGAAGGTTAAAGCAAAGCCCAATAAAAGACAATAGGTCATTAGATGAAAGAAGCCCTTGCTTACTTGTTTTGACCAATAATTTGTAGTTTGAAAGCGCTGACTCTTGGTCATTGAAAATCCCACTGTGAGATGCTAGGATTAGTTGAGGGAATCATTATAGAGTGGTTTAAGCTTGTTGTTTTCGACCTTCAAGTGATCCAGTGGTTTGTAGATTGACAGACCTCATTTCTTTCACATCACATGAGGCTTATTCATATTAACTTTATTAGAAATGTTACTTTTTTCTGTTTGGAAATGACTTCAGTAACTTTGAGTGATAAACTTGCTAAACACAAGCAGTACATTTCCATTAATGCATTTGACAGATTACGGTCTCACAACTTACATACAAGATTCACGATTCTTTAGTTGTCATATACATAGCTATACAGCATGTAGTGAGCCCCTGAATCAATCTGTAAGACAATAAAGTTATCAAATAATGTAAATTAAATTAAAGAAAAATTTGGAATGGCTACACTAAATTAATAAAATATACCGAAAAAAGAATATTCCAATCAAACAAATATTACAAACATTACATTTTTGTTGTCTCACAAATTTGGTGAATGTAGTATTAGGAGTCTTGCCCAAGGCCTCTAATTAGAGTAATGTGTTTTTTGGCCAGATCCCCGCCTGCTGCATGGAGGGCTATGGTATTACCCATCATATGCCAAATGCTATCAAAGCACTTTATTATGAGCAGAAAGGCTGTTGCAAGTTGGCTCAAATAGCTGAAGTTTCAAAAACGGCAACCAATTATTGCTTCTGTCATAAGCCACATTGTTAAGTGAAGTGATAATAGATAAGACACTCCAGTGCGATTGCTGAGAAGTCTGCTCTCTTCCTTGATTCTGTGATCCATGTGGAGTTTGTGTAATAATTTGCAAGAGGAAGTGCGAGTAGGTGGTCTATCCAGGCATGGCACAGTGGGTGGCTTGGCTGTGTGTCAGTTATTGATTTTGGGACACAGTCAGAGCAAACAGCTGAAAAGTGCTGAGAGCTACCAAATTCACCGAGGGAGGATTTCAGGAGACGTGGCTCGCTGTTATTTAATTATCATTTCCTAGGCTGTGGATCAGCTTGCGCGCTCTTCATTCCTGACAGGCCTCTTTTCAATGGGAGCTGCCTGTCCAGAGCTTGGGTGCAATTTGCAACTTTTCTCTCCTCCTCATTTCCGCATTGCTGGCTCGTTGTGCTGAAAGTAGTCAATACTGTCCCTCCACTGTGAAGAAGGCAAAGGCATTTCACCATGAGTAATGGCACTAGTAATAGGATTTATCAGCACAAAAGAGAGCAAAGTATTAAAAACTGCCCACGTATCAAAGTCTCGCTACACTGCGGTGAGACAATAAATTCAGAGACTGCAGCTTCTGGTGTCATTTTCCATCAAGGCCAAGAGATATTCTGTCTAAAATTGAACATGACAATGAGAGAAAAAAAAATTGCGTCCGAATCACTGGCAACAAGACAACTAATTAAAATAACCTGGACTAGGATAATGTGAGAATCACTGTAGAATAAAAGACAGAAAGAGAGAAAAGATAGAAAGGTACATACAGCCAGAGAACAGTAAACATAAATAGTGTTCATGTTATGCTATTGTTTACAAAAAACTAAACTGCTGATTGGCCTCATTAGGCTTTTAGAATGAGCAAAGCAATTAAAAATGCATTACAAGAAGTTAATTGCTGAAAATAAACACGAGCAATTTGGTACAATTGCATCTACTACTACTACTACTACTACATACACACACACACTATATTTGAATCATTTTCAACACAAATTGCTCTAGATTCATTTACAGACAAAGCTGACTTACCAGCCAGTTCTAAGTCGGTGACTACTATGTGTGTATTATTTATTACGCAAACACTTTTAAACTGATCACATGAGACATGATGGGGAAGGGGAGCGGTGGAGGGGGGTTTTTGACTTCAGAATGGATTTGGCTGTGCTGTGCTCTAGTGTAGTTGATCTTGGCACCTGCCCTGACAGCCCCCAGCAACTGACGGGCCAGGCCTCCGGGAAATCTTTCAATACTTTCGATGGGTCATGTCTTTGTCTCAGAACATAAAAAAAACAATATTTAATCAATATTAACTGAAAAATAAATCAGTGTGCTTTGTTAATATGGCAAACTAAGCTCAAGAGTTGCTGAAATTATATGTATTTTCCCTATATGACATATATATTTAGAGATCATGATCATGACAAAATATGCATGTAATTTCAGTACAGCAATTAGCATGATGAATTAGTGGTTAGTCCTTTGCAATTCAGGGTTTGAGCCCTGCCTGGGTAGAATTTTCTTCCCACAGTCACATAATATAAGTGACAATCAGATTAGCTATTTTGTTTCACTGTGAGTGTGTTTGTGTATGTGTCTACATATAGATTGGTGGTCTTGTCCTGAGTGTATCCTGGCTTGTGCTCTTGGAACTTTGGACCAGCCCTTACCAGGTTATGTGACTAGTAAAAGAGATACAGTTGTGTTTCAGACGGAATTGGCTGGTCTTAGTACAGTATAATGAGTTCAGATTTCAAGCATGAACTGGCCAAACATAGATGAGGTTATTTTATTATTATTTTTTTTTTGATAGCAGCAATAAAGGACAGGCCAAGAGCTCAAAAGAAAGATCACTTTCTTTTGAACAGAATTGAGCTTCTAAGCTTTGTAAATTACAGCACAACTGGAGTCATTAACAACGAGTCTCGTTAAACATGATTTAAGGCATGAGACAGGTTTAAGGCATTTAAGGCATTCCACAGACAAGTTCTTCTGGAATATTAATGAAAGAAGAATATTGTTCACTACAATGTTTTTATGATCTCCTCTTAATAACAAGAGCATTTTATTATTATTATTATTTAAGGATCATCTATTGTTAAATTGCATATTTTAACATTAAAATGTAACATATTTTAATCTTTCATATTTTATGCCAAAAAGCATTTTTTGAGGGGTCCAGTGGAAGAATCATGTTTGGTTCCCCAAGTAACCATCAAATAATTGATTCTTTACAGAACCTGTTTTGTGAAGGAGATTGTGTAAATAATTGGGGTGGGACTCGATTAAAAAAATTAATCTAATTAATTAGAGGCTTTGTAATTAATTAATCTTGATTAATCGCATTT
>JBBPCZ010000115.1:39587233-39617746 GCA_037974445.1 Brycinus macrolepidotus | reverse complement strand
TATATACATACTATAACAAGGTGTTTGTTTTACACAAATAAAAATAGTTTTTTTTTTTCACAATTGCATTTTACTACTTTGAATGAGAATTTAAGCTAAAGGCACATTAAGTGTTTGGGTCATTACTAGTCATGTTAGCGTAAATATATTCATTTAGCTTACTGTGAACATTTGACCTTGATGAAGTATTGATATGAGTGAGATTATCCACTCTGCATTATACCATGAGAGCTGCTCTCATCTACACCTGTACTACGAGCGACGGCCTGTAAAGAGCAGGGAGAAAGAAGAGGATACGAGACTGAAAGAGAGACAGAAAACTAGATGGCATCCACTGTTCATCAGTTAAACCTAATATAATCCTCTGAAGATGAAAGTCAAACATCAAATGCTTAACACTCATGTCAGAAAGAGGAAGTCCTCCTTTTTAAACATGTGAAAAGTGCACCAGGGAATTCCATATAACCATCTGTCAACACATCTCTTCACTTTCTTTCTTCAACTCCATCACCACTGACCCATCAGACAGCTCTTTGAATGGGCACTAGTCAGTATTGTCAGTCTCCTCAGGCTGCACTACAGGATTTTTTTCCTCTAAGTGCAGTGAATGCTGCAGTGGATCTGGACGCCGTCCACCCTGTGCTGCAGTGGCACTGCTTGGCTGAGCTTCCAGACTGCTGCTCTATTTGTCCAGAGCATGGTGGAAGGAGCAAACAGGCCCAATGTTTGTGTATCAAACAAGGAGGAGATTTTTCTCCTATTCCTTCTTCTCTTACCCCTCCCTTTCACTCCCTCTCCCAGCCCCACTATCCCCCCTTCCCAGCGAGGTCACAGTCGTGTCCAATCTCACAGATTCATTTCAGAGAGTAAATAAGAGTGGCGTTTGCCCAGGCCCACCACGGACCCTGATTGGTTTCAGTATTACACATAGATAGCAGAAATAGAGCAAGGGAATAGATGCGAATTAGCCATTATGACAGATGTGCTTCTGAATCTACAAGGCCATACGGTCAGAAAGAATGCACCTCTGCTATACTGTGACTTTCCATAAGAGACCGTGCAGATTTATGAAGCACTTAGCTCCAGCGATAACAAAGGTATGGTGCAGTTCAAGTTATAGGTTAGATCGGTAAAACAAGCAGTATAATTCTCTGAATAGCAGATACAGATACAGAGTAGTAGAGGAGATATTTTATTATAATAAGAATAAAACAGATTGTTATTATGATTTTCAGATTCAGTATTTGCTAAAAGGTTCTGAACAGTTCTGTATACAAAATATTTAATATGCAATGGGCAGCACCTAATTTCTTTATATTTTGCTTCCAAAGATCCAGACTTTCTTGTATTTTAACGTAGTCTTGAGGAACAGTTCTCCAGGCTTCCTGAGGGATTTGTAAAGACACTCATTTTCAGTCCAGTTCCTGAACCTGAACAGTTTCAGAAGAATGTTTTATGTTTATTAAGCCACACAGTGACCTACGCATGAATCATTTAAGCACATCTAACTTAAGCCCTGACCCAGTGAAGAAACAGGTGTAGATGATTCCAGATGATCAGGCGGTGATCAGTATACTGGTGGTGCTGAATGCTGAGTGGTTGGAACTCCTTTATCTAGGCACCTTACAGCCTATTGCAGTCAAACATTTGTTCCCATATCTTTCATTTAATCTCAATCTGCCAAATATTAGACAGCTTGACAGACATACAATAGCATTTTTGCATATATATATATATATATATATATATACTTTTTTTTTTGGCGAGGTGTTGCAATCATATGATCATATGATAATGCAATATCATTGGGCAGTTTAGCATGCTTGGAAGAGAACACTAAATGCCTACTCTGTTACATCAGTTAATAGACATCTGCATTGACTAGTATCACTATTGAGGGGAATGGAAGGTCCACTCTACCCACACAGAGAGAATAAGGCCAATTATTCTCTCATGAACTCCTGGCCACAGATGGGGAATGAACTCATGATCTCATGATTATGGAGCCAGCGTTTAGCCATTTGGGAGTTGAACTTGAACATGACAAATGCACTAGGTATCTCACTATGTAATTTTGTGATTATGTACTTCAATTTGAATAGCACAGCAAAACAACAGTAACAACTATTGGGCTGTGGTTCTTTATTTTTGCTGCCAGTGACCCACAGCACTGCATGGTTTCAACTATTTTTTGATTCAACACACCTGATCCAGCTCATCAACTGATTGTGGAGCTCTTCATGGGCTGAATCAGGGAGGAATAGGTGGAATCCTGCAGTGCTGTGAGTTCTCAGGAGCAGGATTAAGGTACACTGCTTTAGAGTTTTAGGGGCTAAACCATTCCTTCAGTTTCACACCTCGTTCGAGCCATCAGCCATTGGAGCAGAATTCAAGCATGTAGATCATTTTTATATCAATTTGTGGAATTAAAAGAGGTAAAAGAATCCATGGATGCCTTTCATTAGTTGAAGTTCCTCTGCAAATGTAGAGCATCACCTTGAGCCCATACTTAATCATATCAGATATGAAAAGCCCTACAGCGCACCGAGAAGCTCTTTACCTCGAGTAGACTTCAGAGCAAACTCAAGTGGCTACAGTAGCGTTGTGCAATAGGACCAACGTGCTGAGTGACACGTGGAGCGGTCCGGCTGGAAGCCCCCTCTCCACCCCTTGTCAGGTCTGACCCGCAATCCGTGCCATCACTGTTACTGACTTGCCGCTAACCTGCCCGGCTCTGAGCGGAGGAACATGATTCCCACAAGCCTTCTCAAACGAGGACACAAGGACAAGAGTTTCCCCTTCTTCCTTATCTTGGCTTGTGGCTCTTATAAAAAATGAAGGGAGGGGGGGAGAAGTCACGGAGAAGACGGTGGGATAATCATGTGTTTCTGTCTCAATTATTCAGATGGCTGCCGATTTACCATAAAATGACCCATCTTCTCGCGTCTCTCTCTTAAATCACAGTGACTGCGAAGGACGTCTTCTCTCCTACATTGCGCTTTGACTAAACAGCTCACTATTTGAAGTAGAAGCCGGTGCTGATGCCGCTGCCTTGTATAAACCATGAACCCGAGGAAGAGATAAAGCCTCGCTCTCCTACCATAAAAAATGGAATAAGAAATCTTCCTGACACAGTCCCGCATCTTCAGGCTGAGCTGAGAGGAGACCTTCTGAAGGTCATTTTATGCCAGCTACTTCCCCGGCCACCGCCACCAAGGGGCCATGATGAATTCGAAAGGGACAATATTGATATAAGTGGAGGTTAATACATTCAGTTCAGCTGGCAAAGGAGGGTGGGAGAGAGGGGGAGAAGAGAGAGAGAGAGAAAAGAAAAAAAGAAAGAAAGAAAAGAAAGAAGGAAGAGAGAAAGAGAGATATAGAAAAGAAGGAAAGAAACAGATGAGGAAAGAGAGAAACAGAGTGAAAGAAAGGAGATGGAGAGAGAGAGAAAGAAAGAAAAGAACAGAAGAAAAGAGAGGGAGAGAGAGAAAAGAAAGAAAAGAACAGAAGAGAGAGAAAGAGAGAGTGATGATGAAATATATTTCAGATTGATTTAAAAAAGCTAACAGACTCTATGACCTCTTGGTTTTTTTACTCACACTCACACTGTCGAACTAATGCTTCCTACGAAATCAAACAGTCAACACCTTTGGGAGGGAAAACAAAACATCCACCAGAGACTTCTGATGCCTCTCTCAGTATTTATCTAAATACCATCAACATAAAAGAGCTTTTCTCCAAACTTGGGCTTGCTATACATCACCTTAGTTTGCAGATTCATCCAGCAGAGAACGTGGGGAGGGGCAGCGAGGTGGACCGACCCTGACTGCATTCTGTACAAAACTTATTTTCTGGTCTGCTTTGCTACTCCCGGGTGTTTAATGTGGGCAGCAGCTGCTCTGGAGCTGATACACTGCAGGTGAAGGGAAAGGGGAAATCATTACCCTCGTCGTCCACATTCACACACTCTCTCTTTCCCTCTCCAATACGAGTCACACGGTGAAGAGAGAGGAGGCAAGCAAGCTACACAGGCTTCAGCTTCCAGGCTGATTCTGAAGAGCTTATTTGGCAGATGGGGTTCCTCTGGACCTCATGGCACAAATACAATATTGAAAAATTACCCCCCTGCTGGCTTCGGCACAATGTGTATTCCGGCTACAACTCCTGACTACCTGCAAAAACTCCTCAGCCAGGCCTGAACAAGTCACTCACTTTCATAAGTTTGCAGAAGTCAGTCTGCACACATCCAGGCATCAGAAACAAAACATTCTGAAAAGAGTTCCAGTTCGGCTGGGCCATACGGATATGCTGCTGCACTATGTTGCTTTTGCAACCATAGTCTATTATTTTTTGGTTTGTTTTGAAGTATTTTCTCATTAATGAAAGAAAAAGGCCAAAATGACAGTATGGATTTGGATAGAAACCACAGTCTAAACTGCATTGCTTGGCGCCCATATCGGGATAATTATTAAAGGCCGCATAACCTGCATTTTTCTTTTATTCCCCATAATTAATTTTGTACATGATCACTTTCCAGCCTATCTTCATCCCTTTGAATTAAATTGCCTGTCTTTGTTACTGTGCCTTTTTTGTGACTCAAGATATTTATTGTCCCTTCAACCATATACAAACATGGTACACAGTGAAATGAAACAGCATTCCTCAAAGACCAGGGTGCAACACAAAGAACAAAGACAGAAGCACCACAAGACTGTACAAGTGCAGGCAGGACAGGACTGCAAGACTGCAAAAAAATAAAAATAAAATACAGGACAAACAACATGCAATGCAGCCAATATGGTAAATTCACTATAGTAATTCACTCTGCTCCCCGCAAAACCCAGATACACTTCTAAATACATTCAAACTCAATAACCCTGAAACTGAAGCACATCACCTGCGTCTGAGTGATGTCCACTAAGAGTCCACAGACAGTACGCATCCTTGAAGAGTGAGTTTGTAAAATTGTTACATGTCAAATGTATCAAACCTGAATCAACTGAACTGTTACAAACTGAATAATACTTTTTTTAAAAAACAGGAACATGGCCAGCTATGAAATAATGGTGGTGGGCAGAGTCGAGTGAAATTAATAATAATGATAACTGGGCTTTTAATTATTGGTAGAAAAATAAAGAGCGTGGAACAATGAATATGCAAATATTGATGTAATTAGAATCAATTGGTAGAAACCCTTAATGGGTAGGATCAATGTAAATCACGAAGGAGGCGTTGCATTTTACAGGTCTATGTAAACCGGCTGGAGAGATCATTCTTCGGAGGATCCTCCCGCTGGACCACGAGGCTGAAACTCTTCAATAAATCAGCTAAGCTCCACTTCTTTGACTTAGTTTGATTTTTGACTTAGAAAAAGTTTTAGACTTAGACTCATACTCCAACTCTCCTCAACACCAACAGGAGCAGTAGCAACACTAGTGTGAGTAAATACAGTATTATGGCACTGTATTCTAGCAGCAGAGTTGTTAAGTGTGCAAAAAATGTAAAGACTGAGGTAGAAATAATTGTGCAAAAATAGCAGCAACAGGGTTAAGAAAATGCACAGTAAATAGTAAATACAGGATACAGTACAGTAGCAGTTGTGGAGTAAATTTTCTTTGTTTATGTGGGTTTAGTGTGTATATGCAGCATGTTTAGGAGAAGGAAGCGGTTCAGTTCAGTTCAGTTTAAGACTGATATAACTGAATGACCTCTATTCTGACTGGTTCTTATATTGTATCATTCAAAATGTAGTCTGGACTGAAAAACTTCCAAAACGTGAACATGCAGGGCTAAATTGCTCAAGGCCTAATAGGTGAATTTACAGGCAAATGTATTGGTTGTTGTGACATCACAAAAGCAGTTGTTTTTTGTCGCTTCGTATTCACATACAGACTTTATTCACTATAGAGTGAATGTTATGTTTTGAAACTTTGTTTTGTTATGTTTCAAAATTTAACATTGATCAAAAAGTAAAGATATTTCAGTCTTTCATTATATGGACTCCTAAGCTTTGTCGTATTATACTTTGTTGCCTGTAAAGTCATTGTAACACAGGACCTGTTGTGGCTTATTGCTCTATTTTGCAACCACAGAGCTGTGAAACCTAAAGAACAAAACATTGATTAACTTAACACCGTTTTATTGATGGACAGAATAAACTACTGTCATTAGTGGGATGCAGTATTTGGCCTAATCTGGGGTCTGCACATTGCAGTCTTCCTCATTCCAAAGTTTAGCCGCAGTAGCAAAGGAGTCCAGTAATGGTCTGCAGAAAAAAGAAAAAAAAAAAAAAAAACTACATCTTCAAACTAGAAAAGGGCAGTCTCCTTAGTGTGAAATAAAATGAAGGGTAAAAAAGATGAAGGAAGCTGGAAGGGCAGGAGAGCATGTTGAGCCAAATGAGGCCTGTTTTAAAACAACAAATCAATGAGGCAGTAAATTTTCTATATGCAAAACAGACATTCACAGAGGCTGGACAGCATTCCAAATGTAATACGATAGTTCATATTTAGTGTCCATTTAGTGAGTGGCTGGTGAAAGCAATGCTTGAATGAATCAATCAACACTTGAATACAAATTTGATTAAATATAAAGTGTAAGACCAAAAACAATGAATTAGAGTGAATTAGATGATGGGATGTGAGGGCCTAAGAGGCTGTTGGTACAAAATGAAGCAGCTAAAAAGTAATTACTCTCATGTTTAGTGCCATTTTTAAAAAAAAAAAAGCATCCGCAAAGAACCAAAACCAAAGTTTGCTGAGATATGCATTCTAACAGGGAGCAGAGCAGTGAGTGTGGGGAGAGAGAGAGAGAGAGAGAGAGAGAGAGAGAGAGATCAATTTTGGTCGGATTTACAACAGATGTTGCCTGCATCTTCAATTTGCTTTGCCCCAGACAGGGTCAACAAAAGCTTGTCCTAGTTTCTAGCAGAAAAAAAGTAAACTGGTGGGTGTGACATTTTGCTACAGAAGTGCTGTTGTAAGCAGTCTCAGTGGATGAGAATATTATAAATCACACCAGGCTGTGAAATCACTTATCGCCTCTGCATTGAGACAACTAGCAGTGATTAGAAATTCTACACATTCACAGATTAAAGTCCATTTGCTGCATTCTGTATTACTCATCAAAGCTGGAGTCTAGGCAGTCTTCTTCTGCAACTCTGCACCTTTTTTTTCTTTCTTTCTTTTCTTCTTTCTTTCTTTCTTTCTGTCTGTCTGTGTCTGTCTTTCTTTCTTTTCTGTCTGACTTTCTTTCTTTCTTTCTTTCAGTCTATCTCTCTGTCTTTCGATCTGTCTCTTTCATTCTTTCTTTTATTCTTTCTTTCTTTCTTTCTTTCTTTTCTTTGGTCTTTCTTTTCTTCGGCCTTTGTTTCTTTCTTTCAGTCTGTTTCTCTGTCTTTCTTTCTGTCTATGTTTTTCTTTCATTCTTTCTTTCTGTCTGATTGTCTTTCTTTCTTTCTGTTTGATTGTCTTTCTTTCTTTCTTTCTTTCTTCCTGTCTAATTGTCTTTCTTTTTTTCTTTCTTTCTTTCTGTCTGATTGTCTTTCTTTCTTTCAGTCTTTTTCTTTCTTTCTTCCCTTTTTTGAGGCAATGGTGCTTGTAATTTGATCTTGTGCAAATATACCTGAGGCGGGAACTTCCATATTTCTCCTTGGGTGGAATGAGGGCCGCCAGTGTTTTAAGAAGTAGAACTTTGCTCCTGCCACCGCGGTGACTTTACTGAAGAAGCACAATGTGGTGTCACAGTGCGGTGCAGGGGAGAGCGAGAGAGGGGAGCGAGGGGAGAAAAGGTAGCATAGGGGAATGGAGTGTGGAAATAAGAACTATCACCTCTCTGATGTCTCACATGGCCCAGATAGATGGATTTCTTATCGCCAGCACATTTCTGCGAGCATCTTGGGGACATGCAACATGCATGAGTCTAATCTATATGTCGTCCTGCAGACATCTGGATGTGGAAATGTTGCAGCGGGTTCCACCGTGCATGTCATTATCCCTCAGTCATGGCGGTGGCAGAGCTAGGCGATGCACAGACTAGTCGACTAATAAAGTGCCTGAAATACAGCGACAGTAAAAACAGCAGGGAACAGGCAGGAGGAGAGGACTGATTTTTTTTTCTGCTTAACCGAAGTACTTTATTACTGTGAGCATACTACAAAACTGTGACTGCACTGAAAAAATAATCTCATAAGCTGGCTGATGTTTCTAGTGTTGTCAAACAAATCTCACCAGAAGTCTTTATTACCTGAAATGTCGCTATAAGTTTCCAGATTGTATGATGATGCCAGGTCTAATTTGCGTAAGTCACAAAGCTGAAGGACTGTTCTCTATAGGTACATCCCAAACCACACATTTCAATATTCTATATTCTACATTGCTGAATGCATTTCTAATGCATGTTCTTACAGGTTGGATATGTTTATTATTTATTGTATTTTTTATTCATTTATTTTGTTGGTGTTTGTTTCTAGGGTAAGCACATAGGGCACTGGGTAGGGATGGTGTAGTTGTAATTTTTGTTGTATTTATTTATTTATTTATTTATTTATTTTATGGTCAGAATTATTATCTAACTTTAAAACTGACTGCTCATTTATGTTTGAATGATCTGACCAAAGTTAACCTAGTATCATAATGTGTTGCCATTGAGACATTTGGCTTTGTGAGACTGGGTTCATTCAGCTTTAATAAACATGAGCAGTGTTAGAGCACTAGGCAAAACAGATGTGATTTCATTAATAAATCTGTGAAAAGTGATTTTTGCTGTTGGTTGAAACTAAGAACAGAGGTTGCCAAAGTTGCAAAAAATCACCAAATTTGTCTCTAGACACTAGTCTTTTAGTGACTAGAGAAGGTCAAAAAATCACTTGCTGAATTGGCAGCACTGGTTGTTTCAGGTTGTCGAGTCTACAGCAACAAAATGAGGCATAGAATAACGTGCACTGGTTCGCACAGATATAGTATATCTCATTTACTCACTGTTCTAATCTAGGGCTTCAGGATTAATTATTGTCATTAACTATTCAGTCACGCAGTCCCTAATATGAACTCTATTAACTTGATTGCAAATCTAATGTACTATATTACACAATCCAAAGGAACTATGATTTACATTAACTATATACATGAATAATAATTATATGTAATCATTTTTTATTTACAGAACTCTCTTCATTAAGGTAACAGCTTAAAGGTGATAAAATTTAACATTAATAAAAGAAACTGAATTTAAGTTTAGTCATTTTCTTCTATTACCATTCCTACTAAAGAAAAAGCTTAAATACATAAAGTTATTAATATTAAAATCATCTAAGGCAATAAAATAAAACTGATAAACACAGACAGGTAGCATTTTAATTACAAGCTAAATTAAAGAGAAATGTTTTCAGATGTCACTTGTGTTTGACTGCCTAATTAAAGCTGGAATTGAGTTCCACAGTTTAGGAGGAAACAGTAATAACAGGAAGAGGCCTCTGTAATTTACCGAGGCTATTTGCAGAAGTCCAGTATCTGCAGTTCTACAATCGTATCAGAGCATAAACAGACTGATATTCAGTAAAGTAAACTGGTGCTATGCCATTTAGAGCTTTAAAACCTATCCAGAAAGAAGCAGGCAGCCAGTTCTTTCAAAACAGTAGTGACAGGAGCTCTCCTCCATGTTTTTGTGAGGATTTGAGATGCTGTTGTAGAAAATGGACTATTGCCTTGGAAAGAACAGTAAAGAGAGCATTTCAGCCAGGTTAGCATGCAACAAATGCATGTACAAGTTTGTGTACATCACTCTGGGACAGAAAGGGTCTTTAGCAGTATTTTGAGTGATAAAAAGCTGCTTGATGAAAAAGAGCTTGGAATCAAAAAATACTTCCAGAGTTTAGATTTGGCATACAAAGAAAAGAGGCCTGTTTTTTTTTTTTTCTTCAAAAATAACTCTTGTGGTGTTTCTAAGTAATACCTATCCAGGTAGCCAGGCCTGACTGCTACAACTACTACAACTACTACTGCTACTACTACTACTAATGCTTCTACTATATTGTTGTTTCTATTGCTGTTACTACTACTATGACTAATACTGTTAATACTTCTACTGCTACTGATGCTACTACTTCTACTACAGCACTACTGCTACAGATGCTACTAGTACTGCTACTTGCACTACTGCTACTACTACTACTACTGCTTCTGCTGCTGCTACTACTACTAGTACTACAACTACTACTGCTGCATCTGGTGCTACTAGTACTACTGCTGCTACTACTGCTAATGGTGGAGCAGCACTCGGAGCGAGCGTGTGCAGGAGCGAAAGGATTTTTTTTGGGGCAGCTGAAGGCCTAGTGGTTAGGGAGCCCTAGCGATCAGATGGTCGTGGGTTTGAGTCCTAGGACTGCCAGTGGCACAGCTAAGGTACCCTTGAGCAAGGTACCGTCCCCACACATTGCTCCCCGGGGGCCCCCCATTGGTGGCGTATAAGTTTTAGCTTCACTAATTACTGTAGCGCCATTGTCTGATGTAGCAAACTGTCCCTGACTGTATATGTGTCATTACAACAAGGAGTAAAATAGAAAATGATATGCGTGTCTGTTCAAAACAGAGTGAGATATATAACAGTGCATAACACGTGAACACCTTTGAAGTGAAGATAAAGTACTAATTGTGTGCACCATTTGTCATGAGATAATGTCATTCTGCTTTTTTATTTTTATACCAATACACCTCACAAAGCTGGTGATACAGTGTGCATCTGCTATTATATAGTGGTTTGCCATTTGAAATTCAATTGCACAGAACTGTGAAGTACAGTGTGGCTCTTTTCAAAGAAATCCAATAGGTACTAACAATGAAACCCACCAGCTGCAATAAGGCTCATTTAAAATGAATACAATAAAAAATGGGTGAGTAGTCATACTGAGGAAGAATAAATTCATTACAGCTAAAAAGTAATTTCAGTAATTTCTGTCCTTTAGTTTCTGAGGAATTAATGACTAATTTCACTTGGGAAATCACTGCAGAGAGCCTGTGTGTGCCTGTGTGTGTCACTGTTATTTTTTTTGTTCCCATTTTTAATCAATACCTTATTTTAATCTGCTTAACTACCATTGCCACATATGCACACAATCATTCGCACCTAAGAGAGCATGCCGACATCAATGAATGTTACACGACAGTTAACAATTTGTTCTCAGATCATTCCCTCGGAGAGGTATGGGGCTTACATGCGATGGTATTACTGCACATTTATCCATGGTAAATGTTTTGCTTCAGGACATTTTCAACACCAGAACAGGTTATTTTTTTTTACCAATGTTAAAAAAATAAAAAATAAATAAAAAAAAAACTGAAATTTGCTTTGTGCATAAGTATTCAAACCCTTGGGCTTTGGAAGCTCCAGGTTTATGCAAATGATAAATTAATCACAAAACTCTGCTCTTTGGCTGAAACTAGAAAGAAGTCATTCCTTATGAAGGTCCACACAAAAAAAGATTAAGATGTGGGAAAAGATTTTTTGATCAGATGAGTTTTTGGCCAGAAACCCAGCCTCCGGAGGTGCACAAGCCAGTGTATTACTTTGTACCGGTCCCAACCCTGGGTAAATGGAGAGGGTTACGTCAGGAAGGGCATCCGGTGTAAAACCTAACAACGAGCACTACCACCACTGTTAGCCAACAGGGTGCTAGTGGAAATTGGGCTACTGCTGGCCAAAGAAGATGAAGAGGGGGAGGCAGGAAGAGAAGAGGAAGAGTAGGAGAGTAGAAGTAAGAGTAGGGACTTGTTGGCAGTGTGACAGGTAAAAGGAAAGAGCTAACTGATATGATGGAGAGAAGGCAGGCTGATATATTGTGCATGCTAGAGACCAGATGGAAGGGAAGTAAAGCTAGGTGTATTGGAGGAGCTTTCAAATTGTTCTGTCAAGGTGTGGATGGGTGGAGAAATGGGGTAGGTGTTGCTGTGAAGGAAGTTTTTGCCAGGCTTTAATGAGGTAGGTGTGGCGTAAAACTGACACTGCCCATGCCTCAAGAAACACCCTACCTACAGTGAAATATGATGGTGGCAGCATCGTGCTATGGGGATGCTTTTCATCTGCAGGGAATGGGAATCATGTCAAAGTTGAAGGGAAAAAGAGATGGTCACAAAAACCTTACAATATTGCAGGAGAACCTTTCCAGTCTGCAATTAACCAATGGTTCAGGAGAAGATTCATCATGACGATGACCCTCAGCAATAGGCCTATTTGAAAACTGCTGTCCAGAGGCGCCGTCCCTCAAAGCTAGAGTATCTCCATTAATTCTGCTGAGAAAAACGGGGACAAATCACTCCTGAAAAATTTATAAAACTGGTACATAATTACCCCCCAAAAAACTAGGGCTGTTGTTACTGCAAAAGCTGTAATGTGGGGGGGCTGAATACTTATGCAAACTATACTTTTTTTTTGGTTTATTATCTACAGAAACAATGTTTTATTTTGACTTTGGAAATGTATTGTTGCAGCATGGGAGTTCAGATAAATTACTGAATAGAAAAAATATTTGTACAAATCTGTATATATGCAAATGTGTCTGTTTTATTTTAGCTCAATGGTAATTTAATATTGTGGCTGAAAATGTGTGAACACTGCAAACTCTGAGTTTAGCACTATTCAAGGTGTCTTATCTTATTGAGGCGTTACTGGAGAAGAAATCGTTCTCTTGTCTTACTGAGCAATACCTGGAACTCGGGATATTTTAATGGAGAGGGGCGTCACAGTGCGACTTTTCAAAGAGCTTTTTACAGCTTTTGTGAGCATTCAAACTGCACTGCTCAATATTTCAATAGGATTCCCTGAAGTGAAACATGTAGCTGAAGGAGGAAAGAGGTATTGTCCTCCTCTGAGCAAACAAAGGAAGAACCTACCAAAAAGGACAGTTCAAGTCAGAAACAATGATGGGAAGAACAGAAGAATAGACAAAATTTAATCCCTGTTTACATGTTTCCCATTTTAAACATAATGCCCAAAAACAGTTCTGTGCAGAAGCCTTATCACTGTGTTTTGTCCAATCAGGACAAAAGTCATTTCAGTAGTATTTGCTCCATTTTGGACAGGGTCAATAGTGGCACCATCACTTTCACATCTTAAAGACTAAATTATTGACATTGATGCTTATTAGGGGATTTGCATGCTTCTCTGAGCTCTCTCAGTGTGATGTGTTTGATTAAGGTAGTTATGTCAGTTTGCTGCCTCAAATAGCTTGGCTTCAATACCTGGCAGGGAGATTACAATAGCATGGCCTCGGGCTAATGTGCGACTTGATTACTGTGCTTAGAGGGCTAATGAAACAAAGCTGACCTAGAGTGTCTCCTCTGTTATTCATCCAACACAAAGCCCATTAATTGGTTGTATATAATGAGCAGGGTGGAGAAGGAAATCCATTTTTAAACACCTGTTTGACTTACAGTTAAAATCAGTATTCTTCTCCCAAATGGGGAGCTGATCACACACAAATCACACACATACACACACCCAATGGCCACAAAGTTGGAGGTTCAAACTCCCCCACTTTCTACCATTGTGTCCTTGACCAAGACACTTGACTCCAGTTGCTCCAGGGGGACTGTCCCTGTAACTAATGATTGTAAGTTGCTCTGGATAAGAGCATCTGCAAAATGCCACTTTACTAAATAAAAAATAATATTTAATACAGTGATTACAGTGTACCTGAAGAAGGTTATTCATAGCTCAGCAAGGTACCTTTTTAATAATTTTTTTTTCTGCTTCATCCATACTCTGTAAAATAAAGATGCCAAAAAGAGCTCTTAGGAAAAAGCTGGAATTTGGCAAACAAACATTTCAATGGATGGGTCTTTGAAATAACTCAACTGAAAGGTTTTTGGGGAGATGAAAAGTGTTCCTCTTATGGCATCACTCCAAAAATACAATTCTGGCATCTTTATTTTTAAGAGCATTTCAAGACTGACTTTGAATTGCATCACTGCACTGTCTGTGCAGCCCCGATAAGTCATAACATTAAACCATCTGCCTGTATTGTGTAGGTTTCCCTTGTGCCACCAAAACAGCTCTGACCCATCGGGGCATGGGCTCTGAAGGTGTACTGTGGTATCTGCACCAAGACATTAGCAGCAGATCCTTTAAGTCCTGCAAGTTGCAAGGTGGGGCCTCCATGATCAGACTAGTTAGTCCCGCTTCCAACACATCAACTTCAAGAACTGACTGTTCACTTGCTGCCTAATATATTTCAAACCTTGACAGGTACCATTGTAACAAGATAATCATCGTCATTGAATGCACCCGTCAGTGTATTTAAAGTTACTGCTGATTCTTATAGGTTACACAGTTTAAAAAGTTAACACTTTACTTTTGCAGTGTCTTACTTTCCAGAACACTTTTTATTCGACACTTTTAGCTAAGAACATAACTTTTCCACTTACTGGTTATAGGAAAATGTTTTTTTAGGACCTGGGTCACTGCAACCTAATGCTACAGAACCCAGCTGAGTGCTCACACCACTATTGGTGAATTCACAAAGAGTGTTTTTAAAGGATAGCGGGTGAGAGCTCTTGCCACTGCTTGTTCAAACTGCATCCTCAGCAAAGTGAGCCCTGATGGCTATTCCAAACGGTTCAGACAAACAGTAAGACGAGCCGCAGTAGTCTAGGCAGCACTTCTTATAGGAAACCTTTATTTGATTTCCTCCAAACATCGAGGGGCATTAAAGGAGACTGTGTGTGCTCCTGGGGAAGTCTGTAATGGATAGAATGTAAGGAGAACTTCCTGTTTAATTGAAAACACGTCTCCCCACGAAGGCCTAATGCTCTTTGTCACCTCTGTGCCAGGGATTGTTTTCAGCAGTCAGGAATGCATAACTGTGCACCTCACATTCGCTGATTCAAATTAAGGCAGCCAAGCTAGGCCATAAATATTCACAGTGTGAAACACACACTGGACACTTCCCCAAAACCATAGGCCTCACACCCTCTTGCCTCGGTAGCATATATAGACCAATAACTAATGGAAAATAAGTGCTCATCTATGCTAATAGGTCCATGGTCCATAAAACATGATTCAAGTGCCTACAGTAAGCTGCGTCTATAAACAGCTCTCTGGGAAACAATACCACATCGTTTCATAGTGAGCCTGCACTAATTTGATTATAGACTGGTGTTTAATGACTTTATGAAGGGGTGTTTTTCTATTGCTAAATTAGCTGGAAATTGTTCATTTTAAGAGGCGAAAACATAGGCCACTGCCCACAGGAATTGTTTTATTATATAATGAATGGCTTGAGATGTCATTACTGTGTTCTGATCGTTCTCATTTTCATCCATTAACATGCAGCTAATTGGGAATCGTTCCCCTCTCTCCCACTGTCTCGCAATGTTTCTCAGTATGGTCTTAAAGTAGTTATTCGTTGTTTCATAGAATTTTTGGTCTGCAAATTAAAAATTGCATCAGAAAGAGAAATAGGGAGAGACTCTCTAAAGGTTCGTGTCCTACACAATTAAAAACAAAGGCTCTTGAGTGGTTCCTGGCTTCGATTTATGGTCCCAAAAAAATATATTTTTTATACAGTCTTTTTGTTTGTGGAGGCTCTCTAAACCTTAAAAAGTTAATTCACCCTAAAATAGTTTTTTCAAGAATCGCTGAAAGCATAGGTGATTATAGCTAAAATACATGGTTAGAAATGGAAGTGTTGTTCATTACTGTTTTTAGAAAGTTATCATTTTATGTCCCTGTAAATGTCTCTGAGATGTTCTGGAATAGCATGTAGTTTGCAGCGGTCACTACAGAAAAATGAAGCTTTTGGCAAGGAAAGGAATAATAGAAGAATAAAGCTCTGAAAAGAGTTCCAATTCACAGGACATATGCTTCATAATCACCCAAAAAAATCTCTTTTTTATAGTTATAATCAGTGACTTAAAATTGCAATCCGATGACGAACTGACAATTTAACATCACTGTTTACTGCTAACAGATTAAAAAATGGTTTAGGAGGAAGGAGACTGAGGTTAGGAGAAAATTAACAAACTACAGTTAATGCTCTAATAATAAAAAAATGATCTTGAGCCTGTCACAAGCTTCAAATGTCTGTATTTGTACTAGAGCAGGCATCAGAGGCGAAAGAAAGCACCATACTAACACCCTGCTAGCTTAATACTAAAACAGCACTACAGCAGAACTGGTTAACTCTCCTTTTATGTTTGGGGTCAATTTGACCCCATTCAACAATTAATGTCTCAAAATAAATAAATGACAACATTTTTCACTTCGTATTAAATGACTTTCCCTAATCTAATGGGGACAAACTGAGTAAACACAAAATTAACATGATATTTTTAATGTCCTGTACACATTTTGTTTGCACTGGTGTTCTGTTCAAAAGTAATAAATATGAAACTATGAAACAAATATGAAATATTGTATGTATATTTTATGCATGCATTTTATGTCTGCTATATCGTATCTATAGTGTAGACATCATTATGACTATTATATTCTTATCTTGCTTTCTTCTATTCACCTCCCAAGTGCCTAACCTTTTCTGAGCTCATAATAATAACAACATCTTATGAGATTAATTTAATAGATCAATCATACTCACGTGACTTGAGGAAACACATTCCTCATGGAGAGAGATAAACACACACTTGTACACAGTGAGAGGGATGGGTGTGAAATAGAGAGAGAAAGAGAGAGACAGAGAGAGACAGAGAGAGAGAGAAAGAGAGAGGCAAAGCTTGCATTTTTAAACAACTTGCATGTTTGACACCCAGTGGAAAAACGGCTGATTCACCCTCAACTCAAACTCCCAGCAAACACAAGGTCAACTGTTCCATTTTAAGCTCACTGAGTTGGCAAAATCCAGTATTTAACACACTGAGCAGCTAAAGCACCTCTCCTGAGTGTGTGGTACTCAAGGGCACAGTTACCCCGATATGAATCTTTTTGTACTGAGAACTTCACAAGAAAACTTACAAAGGAAACTCCCATTGCATCAAATCTTGTTTGTATTATTTACTGTGTTTAATCAGAATAATAAGGGTGTAGCAATTCCAATGCAGTATCGGTGACACAGATAAAATGAACACATGGATATGTATTGAAACTGAAAACTTGTTCTCCCCTTGATCTCCTCTGGCGGTTTCTCATTTGACATCTTTAATTGAAATCACTGTCAATGAACAAAACAAGGCACCTGGATGCATCCTATCAGAGTTAGGGAAGGGCATGGGGAGGGGTATGCTTTGCATGTACGCAAGGTTCAAGGTTACTTTATTGTCATCAGCAGCTGTGAACACCTACATAGCGTGATGAGACGTTTCTCCATGGGCCACGGTGCAACATATAGCAACATATAACATTCAACAGAGTGCAAGTTACGACAGAAACAATACAAACAACACAATAAATAGACATCACAACAATGTAACGGTAACATAATGTAACAGTACAGTGTGAACGTGATGTAAACCTTTCAGAGTGACTGGAAGATTTAAGACTGGTGACTGGAATGATATTGCACAGGTGGCAGTTAGCAGCACTGAATGTAAACCTTCCAGAATTAATACCATTGCACAATACATATATTATTGCACAGGAAACAGTTAGAAACATAGAACCACATTGATTACGTGTAAATTGCAGCTTATCAAGTCAAGTAACAGGGCATAAGTGTGTCTGTAGTGACAGTGAAAAGAGGAAAAGTGCAGGTACTATTGAAGTAGAGCGTGGACAATGACATAAAACATTTTGCACCAATTTTGAGTCGCATGGAGAGGCTGCCGTGCTGACGTCCACTCATGCCACAGTCACTCCTTATGCTCAAATGACTGGTCATTTCTCTAGGGGTTGTTCAGCTCCTGTACAGTTCCTACTCAAACACACCAAACTGTGCTGGACACCTTTTTTCAAGGAGGTACAATTTAAGGTTATTCTGTAAATCAAAATTTTACCAGGGATCATCAGAGAAGTGGATCAGCTGTCTAAGCATTGGCCTTAGAAATCTGGATATTGCAGGTTTGCACAATCATCTGTGACTGGGAGTCCCAGAGAGCACAAATGGCTTTGTTCTGTCTGGGTGAGTAGGATGGCCCCTCCTCTTCAACACCCCTCACAGCATGAGGCTAGTCGACCCAGGGGTCTTTTGGCTGATGTAACAACACTGTCGATCCGAAAATCAGAAATTGTATTAAAAAAAATATGTATCGTCACACTCCTACAAGTTAATATCAACAGTTTCCCATTTTAACAGTGGGCATTGTGTGTATAGAAATCTAAAATAAATCCTGGATATAAGAAAATATGCAAAAGAAAAGGACAAACAAGGATACACAACCACATTTCAGCTACATATATATATATATATATATATATATATATATACATAAAAAAAAGACAAATAATATACAAATAGCATGGCTGAGCAAGGACAAGTATGCTTAGACCAAGCTTTGGGTCTCATTCGACTTGCAGATAAGATTTTACAGGGACAAGATAAAGCACAAGTGCATAAAAAACAAACTACAGTCACAGGTACCCATTCATCTTACGCTTTTATTACTATGCTGACACAGGAGCAAAGAACCTTCACATAAATACAGAATCATCATTCCAATTAAGGAGATAACAGAGGCTAAACAGTCTTCATTTATCCTACTAATGAGAAAGTTTTTTAATTAGTGCTTATAATATCACAGGTGTATTTGCAGAGACTGAGTAAAACAAGAGATTTGCACATATGACTACGCTCTTAAAAACAAAAGTTCTTGACTTGAATGTATGATAAGAAGAACCTTTAATTAACATAGAACCATCACATGATGTGGATGTTCTTTAAACTTCAAAAGGGTTCTTTGTGGTCACACATCTCATTTACAAAAATGGTACTTTGAAGAAGTGTCTATTGAAAAGTTTAAGTAAGCAAATGTGGTTCTTCTACAACAATGCTTCAAACAGACCTTACTAATGCTTACATTTTTAAGTGTACAAATGGAACCTAAGCTGAAGAAGTAGATTTTTCACATTAGGCAACAAAGGATATAGGTTTGAGTGCAGTTTAATTTAATACTGCAAGATCTTCAGTGTTATAGAGAGATATTACGTTCTTTAATCCTTAGAACGCCACTTGGCCGCTCCCCGGGCCCCCTTCCTCTGTGGGTTTTCCCCACCCACTTGTGGTTGGAGACTATCCTGAATTTTCTCCCAGGTTCAAAGATGTTGTTTTTGTTTTTGTTTGTTTCTAGAACCTAAAATAAAAGAAATTTGGGCATTTTTGTTCTTTATGGACATTTGCGTGCAACCCCATTTCTAAAACCCCAGTAACAGTTATTATTCCATTATTATTACATTTTATGAATTGCAATAACTTTGGTTCTATGTGACACAAGAACACCAAAAAAACTCAGCCTGATATCTGACACCTCGAGCATCAGCAACTTCCATATAAGGAGCTGTTTGGCCGTATGATAATGATTTACCATTTGTTGCGCTGCCGGCATTGATCCGTGCTGCTAAGGATTAGAGATCTATTTTCTAAATTATATATGTGGGCGTTGAATGTAACATGTTACAGACCATTCACATAAACAAGGCTAAGGGTGTTTTGTCAGTGAACTGTACCTAAGAGTTCTTCATGGTGGGATACTTGAGAAGTGTTCTGTCCTTCTGCTCAAAGCTTTGAAAAAATATGTACATTGATTGTTCTCCACTGTTCCTTCTCTCCACCTCTAAGAAATTCACACATCAGAACAACTGGACTGAACTGGAAAAGAGCATGAAGTGCTTGAGAAAGTTAGGAGCGGTCGATATTGGTAGTGGGTGGGATAATAAACGGCATCTATTTTGCCCTTCCCCTGGCTGTCACGTTGGCCCAGGTGACAAATCTCCAGTGACATATCACCATGTCCAGGCAGGGAGAGTATCCTTATCATGAGCTGACACCTCTGGCCACCATGTTTTGTTAGTCTGTCTGGGTTCATCCTTGAAGAAAATGATTTATTAATGGCACGCTTTGCCGGAGGTCGTCCACGCTCCTGGTTCTCTTCCAAAAGAGCCCAGACTTGAAGGTTCTGTACAGCTTGTGTATTTTCTTTGGTGTTCGGCGAGTGCGTTTACAAAACCTCTCGGTGTTAAAACGCAAATGGGTTGACTTAATTATTCTCCAGCTCCACTCACAATACACATTAATAGGAAATTAAGGACGTAAATAAAAACGGAACAGGTTTATGTCTTCAAATCAACGCAGGTGTATTTTGCTCAATGGTCTATGGGTGAATTCAAATATGTTCTATTTCCCTGAACCAGTAATGCATGGCCATTACTCTTCAGAAGCTGTAGAACTCATTACGGTCCGTAAATAATGGAAAAAAAAAAGTACAATATGGCTCTTGGTAATTCATTATCCATAGTGGAGACTTATTTTCCTTGTGGTGAAATTAAATCTTGGCTCTGTTGAATGCAGTAATTCATGCTTTTGCTGGGCCTGTGTGTGTGTGTGTGTGTTTATGTGTAGCCAAAGTGTTAGCGTCATGTTCATGGTGTGCCTAGGGAGATCATAACCATTTAATAGGTTATGTTTGCACTTGGATGCTTGTTTACAGTGGAATTAAGGACTACATCAGCTCATCGATTGCTTTAGAATAAATATCGCCAAATAAAATACCTTCTGTTAACACTGTCTTTTGTTGGAAAACTCCTGTCATTCTGACATTGCCTGTGTCATAAACGCATCCCTGATAAATATGCACTGCATGTAAAGTGATTTCTCCACTCCTTTCTCTGCTTGATGTTCTATGCTTACTGTTATCCATTTTCAGTAATGTTAAGCCATAATTCATTTGTGGTAAAATGCTAAATCCATTTTGGGCTTTAAATAATTAATCAGACCTCACTCCAATTTAAAAATCCCTCATTATTTATTCAGAAAGCTTATTGGGCCATATCACATATACTGCGCTCTATAATTGCTTGTGGAGCTGCTAAACGTGTTTACTTTATATGGATTATCGTATCCTATTACAAAGTAAACAATGCTAAAAAACAGCAGGGAAAAAAAGAGAAGAAAAAAACAAGTTTCTTGACCCAAGGCTGTTGTATGCAATGTAGCACTTTAGTCTCTGCCTTCTCTCGTTCTAACAAGTCTGTTGTTTAATAACGTCTGATGTTTAATCAAGGGCCAAAAAAAAGAGAAAATAAATTGGTTGAATTGAAGTGGAGAACAAATGAAAGACATGTGTGAGTGTATGAATCTGGCCAATTAAACTAAAGTCTATTCATGGGACATGAAATCAAAACATATCCAGACAAAATCTAAAGCATCCAGTGAAAAGAAAAGAGGGGGTTTAAACTCAAACTTTGTCAACTTTACCAGACACATCTAACACTTTGCAGATGTAAAGTTCTGGTGATTAGTTTCTGGCCACAGGACAGTGAAGGATTTTTGGTTAGTGGACTATTCTTAGTCTAGCAGTGGACCCAGTCCAGAGGTGTTTACAAATTCCAGCAACACACACACACACACACACACACACACACACACACACACACACACACACAGATATGCCACAGCCATATCAGTGTCACCACTAGACTGAGGATGATCCACCACCCAAAAAATATTTGTTTATTGCTGGTCATGTGGGGGTCCTGAGCATCAGTGAAGGGAGTAATTGGAGCTAAAATTAGATGGAGATGGACAATAGACTGTAATAGCAAATTACAAATGCAAGTATTAGGAGCTGATAAAATGGACAATTGCTGTAGATGCAAGATGTGTATGTATAAAGACGTGTGTGTGAGAGAGAGAGAGAAAAAGAGAGAGAGAGAGAGAGAGAGAGAGAGAGAAAGAGACTTGAGTCTTACAGTTGCGATTTGAATCTTACACTCAGCTGATCCATTCATGTTCGCAGCTTAGTGTGTTTCTTTGCTTCATGTTTCTATCATGGCATATTGATTCCAGCATAAATCAGTCTAATACATTTTTCAACGTGTCTGCCTCTGGTAGAATCACCACCGCGCTCAGACAGTGCAGCGGCATTAAACTTTAATATCGCCTAGAAGCACAATCAGCCACCACAGCCCTGTTAGCAACATTGTTCTTCTCCCATTTAAAGTCACGTTAGCCCTCCAGACTAACACATCATCCTGCCCATAAAGGCACAATGAATAAAAGGTCCCCATTTAGATGGCATGCAAGCAATTACATTGCTCTATATAAAAGCAATGCAAAACCTCAGAGAGGGCAGCATCCTTAACAGTGAACAACATCCTGTAATGGAGGTACAATTACGCGAAGCGGCACAGGAAAAAGAGACAGAAGCGCTCAGCTTGCAGTCTGGCAGTCTAGCAGCGTCACAACTTCTGAACACAAAGTGCTAATTGGCCTCTTTCTCTATTACCCTTCCATTATAAATCGCCTAATGCAAATTAGACGTGAATAATTGATCTGGAACATATGAATATTGTGTGTGTGGCTAAACGTTGCTGGGTTTCTGTCCTCATATGAATAGTTCTGCTTATTTCAGGCTGGCCATGGGAACTTTTGCCTACAGCTTTGAAACTGAACTGTGGATCGATGCTGCCTAAAATTGTGTTTTAAAGCAAGGGAGGTTTGGGATTATTTGGTGTCACATCTAGGCAAGAATTAAAAAAAAAAAAAAAAAAAGTGACATGAAGAATAATGAAAAAATAATGCAGGTAATAAAAATATACATAAATGAACAGTCAACAGTAGTTTTAGCCAGTCAGCAATGCAATTCAAAGTTCTGTCCTCTTCTGTCAGTTACAAGCAGTGCTGTATAAAAAGGACAGGGAACTCTAAAACTCTGTTGTTGTTTATACTGTACCTTTCAAAGTTTGATGTAAGTTAACAATACACTCAGTCTGTGATTTGATTAAATTCCAGACACTGGGCTCACTTCAAAATTAGTATGAAAATGAAGACTTTGCCCATGTTGTTTGCACACCTAGTGACACTAGTGCTGCAATGCAGCATAATGTGTTGGAGTGGGATGTTAGTTGGATATTGTGGTTTGCAAATTTTTGTATATAAACAATATAGTTGCATTAGATGGTATGATTAACCATGTTATCATCATGTTCATCTCTATTACACACACTGTCATAGAGGGGAACCCTCAGACAAGGTCCTACGAGGCCCAAATGATTTCTGATTATTCAAGAATACACAACATTTTTAGTTCATTTTAACCAACAGTATCATTTTTGTATTTAAGAGTGCATTACTGCATTATTACTCTTATTTTCATATGAACTTTTGATCAGAAACAGTTATTTTTTTCTTTGTAGTATCTAAGCAGACATACCCAAATGGTCACTCCCATTGGTTAGGACTTCAGATGATGGTTTTTCAGATGAAGTCCTAGATGTTCCACTAACTGAATTTATGCAGTAGTCAAACAAATAGCAAATGCAGGAAGACTGTAAAGCAGCTCTGTGCCAGAACTTTGAATGATATTCAAGGTAAAATTTCTGTCAATATATCTGAAACAAACTTTAAATAAAACATTTTATGAGCTTTAGATGTAAATGTTCACTCTAGAACTGCCAAAATGTTCATGAACAATTAACCATACTCCTAGAATCCCATAGGGACGCTAGCAGAAATTTCTAATACCGAAGAGGTGCATTTTGACTAGGTTTGAAATGGAACTGAAGGCTTGGAAGCAATAGTCATGGTTCAGTAGGTCTGTATTGTGATATTAGCTTAAACTAGACAAACTGCTGATATCAGAACATTCACACCCCATTAATATAAGAGTTAACAAAATTATAATGCAGACTTTAAATTATACTTGCGGTTGGTTAAACTGGGAGGGTGGTTTACAGCATACAAAGTGTTGCATCCCTTCCCAGTTTCTCCAACCTATTTGCAAGCAGTCAGCGAGTGTGTCTGAATGGATGTTGTGGGGCAGACAGAAAGGAGAGTGCCATGTCACTGTGACAAGCAGGCAAGCGAGGGAAAGATTGATGGCTGGGGCAGCTGAAAGTAGAAATTATGGAGCCTTTTAGCACCAGTCGCCCATATCTGGCTCAGCAGACCACACTTCAGCACTGTGGCATACTACAACACCATCGCCTACCTTCACTGGCCAATAAAACATGTCAGCGAGGACAGAAACCTGAGCATACAGCAGCCATCATATTTTTTCAGGCTGACAAATGGTACAGAGCAATAAAGAATGGGAAACATGATGTTAATTCCGGAAGTCAGAAAAGCTGGAGAGTCCAGCAAGTGTTCTTTTTCTTTTTCTTTTTTTATATAACTGGACAGAAAGCAAGTGAGCTGCTGTTCTAGAGAATCAATGTAAAGCTGGTGTTAGGCATCTATAACCTGTGTCTAGGCTGTGTGATTGTCTGCTCCTGGGCCTTAACGTCGATACTAAACTCATTTTAAACTTGTTATGTGTTATTAAAAACACACACACACACACACATACACAGAGTGAAACCCATCTCCCAAAGGACAATATGATAGATTGTCTCCCTTTGTAAACCTCATTTCTTTAAGGGTGCATCTCATCATAAGTGTAACGCTCATTTAACTGCAACCCCAGTCTCTGATTGGAAGCACTTCACCAAACTCCCTTGGCCCCATTTTAAGTCAGCAGGCCGTCTTCAGTCTTTATTGAATTCTCACAAAACAATGCAAGAACAGGGACGAGGGCAGAAAAGAACACATCAGTTGGATCTAGTATGCACCCTGCGCCAGGAGCTCCTTCCAGACATCTCGGCAAAGAGGGCCAATCAAAATTTGCATTTAGATTAGACTAGTAATGGAAAAATGGGGCAATGAATCTTGTGCCACTAAAACAGACTAATGTGCTTATTTGCCCAGTGAAAATATGCAACTTAGACACTTAAGCAGAATTCGTATAAGAATGCATTTTATGGACATTTTATGGGATTTTATCTGGCCCAGCCATATCCAGTGGATAATGATCATGCTTGTTATGCTACTGAATGATGAAGACACAGTACTGGTTAAAAGTAGTACAATTATAAGAAACAAAACTGAAAAAAAAGAAAATTGTTACACGGACCGAGAATGTTTTTCATCACTAATGAAAACAAGATGGTGGGCTTCCAAAACAGATGCCTAAACATTCCCTCATGTCCTCACAATCGACTTGGGAAACTGAATTGTTGGAAACTGCATTGTTTTTTGGATTTAGTTTCAGTTTATTTATTATTTTCTTAAAGTTACTTAAAGTTCTTCCACTGGAACATCAAAAGAAAAAACTCCCTGAAATCATGACGCCCACAGTACGGGTTAAAAAATCTTGATGCGTACCCCTGCAGCGAGAGCCAAATTTCAGTCAACTTCCCCGATCCGTGAGTTCTCCCACCAGCAATTTTAACAGCAGCTCCTCAATAACAAAGGCAGTTAATTAAGCTTGACTGTTTCTTTGGAGCCATTCAAACACGATCAATGTATACATGTCTGAAAATTAAACAGTAAAGTTCATAATCAGTGGCCACCCCAAAGGCCACAAGCAGCGCTAATGTAATCTCAGTTTTTTCATGAACGCTCATGAAGCTCACTTATAACTCACTTTACTTACTCACTTTCCAGGGAGGATGCTGGTTGCCACCCAAAAATGATCCTCACCCCACACATACACAGCCATGTGTATTAATAATTCTATATGTTATTCTATTAGTCTATATATATACCCATATATATATATATATATATATATAAAATGAAAGTGGCATGGTTTATTAGGAGTTGAGGCTGGGCCAGGAATCTCCTTTAGCATACATGCAAATAAGACCTGCTGTTGATTATAACCTCCATTGCTTACTATCACACCACCATTTCTTTTTCAATTACTATTTTTTTTAGTGCTGTCAGTAGTGTCGCTTCTTGAGGTGGTTGTTGGTACTATTAGAAGTTTTCTGTTTATAATTGATTCATGTAAGATCATAGATTCCTGTATAAATTATGAAGTTGGTGTCTACTTGTTTTACACATAACATCACATCATCCAGAGGTCCATCCATAACATGTAGA
Organism: Brycinus macrolepidotus; assembly: GCA_037974445.1. Lineage (NCBI taxonomy): Eukaryota > Metazoa > Chordata > Actinopteri > Characiformes > Alestidae > Brycinus > Brycinus macrolepidotus. The sequence goes on along the minus strand of JBBPCZ010000115.1, from coordinate 39,591,726 downwards.
TTTGAATGCTATTCAAACAATTATCGCAATTTCTCTCATCTGAACCATTTACCTTGCTAAGTATCTTTAGTTCAAGCAGTGTGCGGTTATAATTTACAGCTAAAGTGATTATAACTGACCTCTAATAATGCCCTATAAAATCAAACCACTATGTTTACTGTTGTGCATCCACTTGTTAGTAGCAGCATATGTCAGTTTGCATGGGGCTTATTTATATAGCTCATTTTATAGTAGATAAAAGCTGCCAGGATCTTTGAGCTGAAAGAACACAAAAGGTCCACCCACAGATACTGAATGGGGAAATTCAAAAGGAGAATAAGAGGTACTTTGGAAGTAATTAAGTTACCCCTTCCTTTCTATGTAAAAGTAAATCTGTCCCAATAGTATCTTAGTTACACATAAGAAAGCACAACTTCTTGCTTGCTGGCTGGCAAAAATTTGCAAAAGCCCCTTCTGGTAACATAATTACCAAAGAGAAGAGAATGAATTATACAACGTGAATATTAAGAATTATCAATTGTCTGTGGCAGGTGCATATAATGATAGCTATTCAAGTGAAATTGTGCCTATATTTTGGCTCGATTTGGTCTGGAAGATCATAGGGGAAAGTTTTGAAGAGTGGAGTTTCACTGTTGAACTCAATGAACTAAATTATATGGTAATATTATGACACAGCTTTTGCTGATTTAACTCAAACTGAGGACACTAGAGTTTACCCACCCACCCACCCACTATTTAATTCAGTCAAATGTCCTCCTCACATTTTATATCTTTCATTCAGGTGAACAGTACAGAACCTGTTTAATCAGTTTCCCCACTTGCTGGGAAAAGTGCATTAAAGGTTTATGGACACAGATATGCGAGTAGGTTCCCAAGTGGTGTAACCATCTAAGCATCAGGAGATTGTGATGTTAAATCCAAGCCATCCATCCTGCTAGGAGCCCAAGAGAGAACATTCCTGGTGTGATGTAAAGATTGAAAGTATTGTCCACCTAAAGAAGATGAACTAAAAAAAAACTTTTGATTAACGCTTAGAACTCAGAGTGTATTAGTAAATCTGATTTCAACAAATTAAATGATGTAAAACAGTCTAAAACCGGTGTTTGTTCTCCTACACGCTCGCCGTTTACTGTGCTTTCGCTCGGCCGCTCCCTCTCCCTCTGAGGGTTTTCCACACCCACTTGTGGGCGGAGACTATCCTGAAAGTTCTCCTGGGTTCAAAGACCTTGGGTTGTTTCTGTTTGTTTCTAAGACCTAAAATAAAAGAAATTTTGGCATTTTTATTTTTATGGGCATTTGTGTGTGATTTTAAAAATCCCAGTAGTGGTTATTATTATTACATGTTTTTTAAATTACAATAACTTTGGTTCTATGTAACATAAGAACACCAAATAAAGCTCAGCAGGGCACATGACACCTCCAGCATCAACACAAAATGTGGGAACTTCCATATAAGGAGTTGTTTTGCTGTATGACAATTTATCTTTTGTTGCGCTTCCAACATGGATCCATGCCACTCGCTTTCTAGAGGATAAACTAAAAAAAAAACTGTGATTAAATTAACTTCTGGGTCTGCCACCATGTTTCCTTCTCTCTCTATCTCTGTTATCCTGATGTTTACCTGCAAAGACCAGAATAAAACCATTTTATTAAGCAATTTATTCATATTATTAATTTTTTTATGCTTTAATTTCTCAACCCCCGTACATACTTTGCATTGCCGGTTTGAAGGTCTCAAATGAACATGGCTCCAGACTTGTTGCTCCTCTCCAAGTTAAAAATGGCAGCCACCCAAGTGTCAGACGGCACCAGGCCACCGGCAGTAAAAGGATAAAGACGTGCCCTCACCTCCTCCTCCTCCTCCTCCTCCTCCTCGGGGGGCTGCTCTCTGAATAAGAGCACCGTGTGCCACTCCGTTGAGCCCTATTTAAGGCTCACTGCTAAGCGCTCTCAAATCAACGCTCCAATGCCTTCATTTACTCCTGTGCCTCAAAAGTACAGTTCAATCAGCTTCTTTATCGTCTCCCTATGAAGGAGCTTGTCACTGCCTCAGGAGCCAAAAGATTTGTTTTCTTTTCACACACCCCCCACACCCCATTCACGCCATAATCATGCAAATCGGATCAGGGGCCTACTGAACAGTCAGTAGTAATGTAGGATTGCTGGGTAGATCTTCCTTCTGGGTGTTTTATGCATGATGATATGAGTTGATGTTGTAGAATAGGAGCATGCTAACATCACCAGGGGTTAAAGTAACAACAGCTCTGAAACTAATTAGATTCAGCTCTGTAGGAACAGAAACACATTGTCAGCATCATTATGAAACACATAATGAACAGAAACATATTGTCATCTACAATTATTTTCAAAGAGAGCGTGTGACATTTAGGACGCCTTTATTGTCAGTTGCACCACAGATGGACTGGAAAGGAGACGGCTGGTCCTCGATCAAACGTGGACAGGGATGTGAGAAGGTGTTTCAGGGTTAATTTTATTTTTCTATTCTATTTTTTTTATGTTATGACACACTGTAATGTAGCATGAGATGATCATATAACTGACATCAGATCACCCATGTGCACTTGTCCTGGGCAAACTTTATGCAAATGAGCTGAGCACCGAGCAATAAGATATGTCGATATGTGGCGCAGTAACTGATTGTGTCCTTAATCAAGCTGCACACTGGAACACACACTGCAAAAAAAGAAGGTAACGTGAGTGGTGTAGTATAATGGGTAACATTGCCGTCTTCCAAGCAGGAGAGGGGGGTTCACTTCCTACCCTCGGTGACACACTACACCTGTAAGAGTCCTTGGGCAAGACTCCATTACACTACATTCACCTACATTCATGAAACTTCTGCCAAACAATGTAAATGTATGCAAATGCATACGTAATTAGTACGTAATTATTTTTTTTTTCTTTTGTTTATAATTTTACATCACTGTCTCAGAGCTACCCTTCCTTACATTCACATTCCTTCTTTGGACCTCAACCATTTAGTGACACACCCCTAAAGCAGTCAACAGTTATATATAATATATATTTTTCATATGTTTTAAAGTTTTTCCTTTTTTTGAGAGTTGCTGTTAAACAGTCCACAGCCATCTCATCAGCCCCACTTCTCACAATTCTGAATGTAGACAATCCATAAACACACAAATAGGAGATATTTCAATTCTGCAGATCAATTTGCATTGTGCTGAATGAATGAAAAGGCTCATGGCCTCTAATATATCAGCAGCAGAGCTGTGCAGTAACTAGTTACATTTATTCAGTTACATGCAGTTAAATGATGATGGATTTGTATTTTCAAATGACAAATGATGATGCTTTTTGCTTATACTCTTGCTTTTTTTTACTCACATTTTAGTAATTAACATTCGCTTTCTGATTTTGTGCTTAATTTAAACTTGGTGACCGCAGCTGTACTGCTTTGTGACTGACTGCACCTCCAACTGCTGAGGTTTATCATTTTATTGTAGACCAAGAGTGCAAAACTAACTTTATTTCCTAGACTGATAGAAACTGAATGTTCTGCATCTGAAATGTGGAAATGTGCTGAAGAAGTTCTGCTGCTTTTCTTAGTACTGAAGCAGTTTTTTTGACCTGCTGTTTTTTATAAATCTACTCGAGTGTTTAAGTGTTTTTGGAAAGATACTTTCACTTTTTCACCTCTGGATATCAGGAGGTCAACCTTGGTCAAACAGACTGAAGTGCCTCATGAAGAAGATTAGCTTGGATGTCATAACTAAACTCTGTGCTGTTTCTCTCCATTACATTACTCTACCCCATCTGGTGGACTAGGTATGAATCTGAACACCAGACAACTCGCTAGCCCGTACTTTTTCCCATTGTCCAATTAACTGCAAAACCAGGATGTGCTCGGCAAACAGCTGTTATTGCTGCTTGATAATGGCTATCATAATAGTTTGTGATCACTGTCCTTCATATCCAGGAAATTAACTTGTTAAATCACAGCTAATTAGCAGAGCACCACGCTGAAGGCTAAACCCAAACAGAGCTAGTTTTCAAGAACTAAATTGTCATTGTCAACAAAGATGCTCTGAGGTTCACTCATTAAAAACAAGAATATGTTTGTAATGTTCTATCACTGCATCTGGTTGAATGAGAATGCATGTATAATGTTGAGAAAACAAAGAGCGAGAGAACAGAAACACATGTGAACTGTTCCAAAAGGATGAAAAAATATACAAATCTAAAAAAATATACAATCAGTTCAATGTTAAAATATGCAAATGACATCACATGACAATTCTATAATAAAGCTACAGTTATATTGTAGTTGCATTTGCAAAAATGCAGTTATAACTAAATAAAAAAAAATCCATTTACAGTGCAATATAGCCTTTGAGTTGCATTAAGATGTATGAGAGGTGTTGCTGTTGCTGTTGCTGTTGTTGTTGTTGTTGTTGTTGTTGTTGCTGTTGTTGTTGTAGTATCCATTTACAGCACAACATGTCCTTTGAGTA
>JBBPCZ010000115.1:39571466-39583483 GCA_037974445.1 Brycinus macrolepidotus | reverse complement strand
TCAGTGGTGAGAAAGGGTCGGATTCTTCTGATGTTGTAAAGAAGGTATCTGCATGTCCTGGAGAGGTGGTCAACGTGCTACAAGAATGACAGTTCTTCATCTAGCATGACACCAAGACTTCTTATCTTCTTTGAGGAGACGATAACCAAGTTCTCAAAAGAAACGTATTGTGTATGTTTGGTGCTCCAGTTTACACTATCAGTGCTTTTTGCACTGATATAAAGTACAGTTTATAAAATATTCAACTTTTTTTCTTCTGCATTGTTGGTATATATCCAAAGGAGATCTACAGTTAAGTTTATCAATAGATTTTAATAGAAAGGGAAATTCATTGAGACTACACAAAAGTAAGGGTAGGATATATACCGGCGTAAATGATATACTACATATACTGGTCACTTATATACTACTTATCTCTACTATGTGCAATAACATACTCCTAACCAACATTTGTGTTATTAGTAATTCATTTAAAACTAAGTTATTTATCTATAGTATTTATACCCCTGCATTTGTGTAAATAGCATAATGTTTTTCTTATTGAACTCTTTCTGCAGAATTTTTATTGTATTTATTTAGATGTTATATTTTATACTGTCTCTGTGTGTCTGTGCTGTCGTAACATAAGCAATTCCCTCCGGGATTAATAAAGTCTTCTAACTTCTAACTATATTTCAATGTAAAATGTTCCAGAAACAGACATTTCAGGAAAGGTTTTTGATACAGGTGTTAATGAAATCTTAAATACAGTCTACTAAGGCCAAACAAAAAGATAATAATTCAATGCCTCCGGTGTGGAAGAGGCTAGATCAGCTAGATCCAGGGCTCTGCTGAAAAAGAGTGTTCTATTCTCTCTCTAAGAAGAGTCAAGCTCTGACAGCTCTGCCTGCCTCCCTCTCCTCTCATTTCTTCTTCGCGCTCATTCACTCAGCTTGTTTCTGTTGTGTGACCACAGACTGGACCCTGAGATCAGAACCCCCAGCAGCAGGAGCTCTGAACCTTACACACACTCCCCTGCTCACTTTCAGAGCCATACAAAAGGGAAAGGGGTACAGATGTTACAATATCTCCTGCCAACGTGGGCCTCAAAGTGGCCGAGCCTCAAGAACTCTGACGTATGACATGCAAGAGATAAAATACATAATTCAGATGCTAGGAGCACTTTTGGAGCTGTCAAATAATCCTGTCTCATAATCACATGGTTTCATTCATGCTTTGTCGGTTGCATCATAAGGGCTTGGGTTTTTTGGCAGCCGAGCCAGACGAGTTCCCATAGGGCTTTGCTGACTCAGAGCCTTCCCCTATCTCCACTCTTCTTTGCCTCTGGCCATTTCTGTCTGTATGCTAACACCACTGTGTCTTCAGGGGTAAAGGAGAGTTCACGTTCGTTCGCTTACAGAGTTTGACTGTCGTTCAGTAGGCCAGGCAGCTGAGGAAGGAAGATGAAACAGTAAATAAGTAAATAAATAAATAAATAAATAGATGCTGCACGCAAGAACTGCAGCCCATGATAAAGATGCTGGAGTCAGTCATTGAATTAACCCAAATCTTAAATGTATGACACAATTCTAGCTGCTGCTCATTTTACACCAGGGTTTGGTGGAGAGATAAGAATACAGGAGAAAAAATAAAAAAAGAAAAACTTGTCACAGTCACAGTGGGAACAGAATAGAGTCCTTAGGACAGTTTGGAGATTAAACAGCCCAAGCAGCGAGAGACATGATTGCTGTTTAATCCACTCCACCGCAGGCCTCTCTGGGGTTTTAAGCTCTACATCCATGTGGGTTCCAGGCCAGCTTTCTCCAGCTTGCTACCCAGTCCTGGAGCCCAGGGGCCTGGCCATTATGAGCGGCTAGTAACAGAGTAGTAGGTACAAGCAAACAGCCTTATGCAGCTGTTCCAGATGGCATACCGCTTAATAAAAAGGCTTTGTTTGGGAAAAGAGGACCTGAAATGTCTGATCCTCTCTGGGGGATCTATTTATTCTCAATAAAACCACTGTACACAAAGCTCCTGATCCAACAGTGTTTGTACTGCGGCGTTTTATTGACTGGGCTACGAAGGCAACAGTAGGAGAAAGCCAATGGATGTAAGCCTCCACCAAGATGTCCTGCCATGCCCAATTTTACATGTGGAGAGAATCGGTGGCTCATAATGTGAATTCACTAATAGGCATCAGCGTCACTGGCCACCGAAAGATGAGCATCAGGCTAATTCAGGCAGAATATGTATATAGTTCTAGTGTCAATGTAACATAGTAGTATTACTAATATATGCAAAAATAAAAAAGAGTTTATTTAATGAGGCGGAGCAAGAAATATGTGGTATGTAGTTTTATGTCGTTATTTCAGTGAAAAGCTCTACAGGAGCCCAGGAGTCTTTGGGGTGGGAAAGCCTCTGCCCTGATGTTGTCACCGGCGGGAGGGCACACATCTACAGTGAACTGACTGTGCGAAGCTCTGCATTGACTTCTCCACTGAGAGAGTAGTGTCCCTGCAGTGCTGCAGCCAGTATCAGCAACTATTCACACCCCCCTCCGCAAACATCTTTTATTCATGAGTCCCCAGCTTGATTATTTATTTAGCTGGGTCCAGTCCACACTTGCTGTTAGTCTGCTTTATTTTCTTTTCGTTTAATCTTCCATTGCCTTCCTGTCCTCATGTAACGCATATTTCTCTCTCCATCTCCTGCCTTCCCTTCTCTCTTCCTCATTTGGTCTTGGCTGCAGGGCATCCACTCTTTAGTCATGCCAAGGTAAACAATGACAAAGTTTGTTCTAGATTTTGCATTCATTTTCCACGCTATTTTATCTGATGCCAGTACTCAAGCTATAAGTGGGCTGGAGAGGATGAGAGAGAGAGAGAAAGAGAGAGAGAGGTTTCGCTCTGTTCAGCTTAGGTAAGCAAAGACTGAATCGAGTGTAGAGACACACTGTAAATACAATCAGCAAACACATTTCCAGAAAGCATCAGTGTCTATAAAACTCAGTCTCAGTCAAAAACATGAATGACCACATATTAATTTTTATTTCTCAGACTTCTCTGCAGCTGTCTAGTCTGTCCTGCAAATAGAGCATCTTATTTCTCTTCAGCACAGATACTGATAATGATACCTCATTAAGTACAAAAAGAAAAAGAAAAAAAAAAAACAACACTGAAGCCCATGGACTGCAGTGATGTTTTTCATCAGTTAAGAGGTTTGTTGTTGGGCATAGAACTTAGCACAAAATATGACAAAATAAATAAGTGTTTTAATAAAAAAGAAATCACTATTAAAAAAAAAACATACCCTGCTACACACTCAGACATATCACTCAGTAACTACATGGACTACAATGCAAATCTTATTCGTAAGTAAAAGAAAGAACTGGAGTTTTTTATGTCTTAACTTAGACATAATAGTCTGAGTAATAATAGTTTTAACTATTAGTTTGAACAAGCCAGATTTTGGCCATTTAAGAAGTTAAATTACTATTAAAGTTAAATTACTACTACGACATAAAGGTCAAAGACTATTCCAAGACCAACATGGTGGTCTTCTCTGTGTCAGTGATGTGTGGTCGTATGACAACCATTCCATGCCAGTGTCTGTAAAATTCCTACACAAGCACCTGGTTGTGCTTTATGAGGTACTGATTAGTGATCACCTGAATCAAATCTTATTTAATAAGTTAAAGTATAAAAAAACACTGCTGTAATCAACACTGTAATCTTACAATGTGACCAGTTGGATGGCAAAACACTACTAGAAGTACGTCAAAGGTAATTATTGCCCTTTTGTTTAAGCGTGAACAAGAGATCTGTTTTCTTTGAATTATTCAAGTTCTGTAAATGCTGCATCATTTCTCTTGATGTATTGTAATTTCCTTTAAAATTATGCTTTAAAGAACAATATTTTTATTTGGAAATTAGGAGAAATATTGTCAGCAGTTCTTAAAACCTAAAGCAAAGCTGTTCAGTTCAATACTTCCACCTAGAAAAGATAAAACCTGAGAAACTGAATATTTTTGGAGTGGTCTCTTATTTTTTCCAGAGCTGTATAAGTATATTTATACTGAGTATTCTACATTTTGCTACAAACATGACCCAGATTTTAATAAAAATGACTAGTCTTTGGCATCAGAATAAACTATTTGAAATGAAAACATGAAATATAAAGAAGTTCCTGCATAAGTTTTATCTATGTGAAGGTTTAAGACAGAAGGACTAGAACCCAGGTATGAGGCAATGTCACTCACAAGTATATTATGGCCATATATTTTGAGTGACATTATCTTGTCAGTCAAGTTCCAGCAGAGAATTCATGCAGCCACTTTACTTTATTAAAACAGCTTTGACTTCCTTGGATTTTAAATTCACTTTTGGCATCCAATAATGTCCAAATGCACACACACACTCTCACACACACACACACACACGCCCACACATGTGCACACACACAGAGTCTTAGGCCATCTTCACAATTAAAATATAGCCTCCCTCACATCGTAAAATGATGAATAGATCCCAAAATAAGGGTCTGCTCCAGATGAACACCATTTCTCTTCTCTTACTCCGTCACAGTCTCAACTGCTTATCTGTTAATCATGTTTACGACACGCCTGACAACTAATAACTTTCCCAGGGAGTTTCATCTCCCTCATCTTAATCGGAGCCGGCAGCTTGGTGAGCCATATGCTTGCTGATTATTGAAGGTGATGAGTTTAGGGAACACTAAGGCAACGCTGGCGCAATATTCAGGGAATGCTGTCAGGCCCCAGCTTAGTGTTATCTGGGGCCGACATGTGGGTCAATGCAGTGTACGCGGTGTCTGACACATGCTAATGAACCCGTCTCATCAGGCATGCAGTGCAATGTATCCCTGGGAAAAAAAAATGACCATGAGACTGTTCCGGACTGCCGAGGAACTATGGGAGCAGTCATATCCCATTATATTGAGCAGGATAAACACTGACCCTCACCATCACACAGATGACCCATGCAGTGACAGCTTGTCTTGATCGTGAACGCAGGTAAGGGAAGGTGGGGGAGGGCTGATGAGTTTTGACTTTTAAGTAGCACTTGTGGAAATAAATGAAACAGGATACGGCGCGTAACCTTGATAGAAGTAATCTCTCCTGAAGCATTGTTCCAAGTCAATGAAATTAACCAAAGACAATGATGTCAATGAGAGTACTTCTAATCAAATTTGTGTAGTAATGGCTTATTTTATTACATGCATTTGGGGAGGGGGTCAAATTAGCAGTCAAATTAGAAAAGATCAACTGTTGAAACCAAGAGGGATATTCAGTAGAACACTAATCAAATAGTGATCACTCTATTGATTTACTCCAAAGGTTGGTCCTTTGGTCTGACCTGTGACTGAAGGAAAGATGTGTAAAACCGCTGTAAAGTTGTATGCAAGCGAATTACTTAGATCTTGTGATTAAGTACATACAACTATAACACTACAGAAAGGATACTGAGAGATAGTTCCGTATTGCTGTGAAAACAGACAGACAGACAATCAGGCCCCTTTGTGATTTTTTCTTTTAGCAAGAAGCATTCTTCCTTGGAGCAAGGCTTACAATTCTGTCAAAGTTATGTTGAGTATTGTAGGTATTCATGTCTAGCTGGATAGGCCTGGTAGACCAATTGTAACTGTCTATTTGTGGTGCATGGGCATCACAGGAAGCTTCTCAGAAATACAGTAAAAATCTATCAGAGCAGGAATTTGTACGATTTTGCCTTGCAGTGCCCTGTTTTTCAGGAGAATAGCTGCTACTTGAGTTAAGCCTAAAGAAATCACCCTCTTTGCGACAACATAATTTGATGAACTGCTACTACTGATGGGGCCCTCATCACTTAAAGTGTCCTCAAATTAGCACTTGAGCACTTCACAGTTTTACTGGCATGATAAGGACTGTCACATCAAGCTTCCACAAAAACCCAGGCGTAAACATCGCATGTAATTGTGGTATTTCAGTTTGACATTGAACAAATCAGCAAGAGTGGCAGAGGAGAGGGAATGGTGCTGTCTGGATCAATCTTTCTGTCTGAACCAGTTCTTTGCAGACCACCACTCTCGGGCACAGCAATTCGCCCTGGTCTAGCATTGCTGATTAATGCTAATCATCTAACAGACATCCACCAGAAACACAAGTCTTTTCGGGAACTTACTCTAATCTGGTCCTGTAATTGCTTAACAAGATCAATCATCAAGTCTTAATTAACCTTCATGTCCAGATGTGTCAGAGCCACTCAGTAATGCAGATTCTGAGAAAGTAATGCAGGTTGGCAGTGTGTGATGCTGCAACAATTTACCCACTTTGCTGGTGCTCACTGAATTTTTTCTTCTCTTTTATGTGCTATTTCTCCATAATGTAAGTATTATGGAGCTTTGTGGTCAGTCTGTGGAAAAGTATTTTGTGCTGGTCACCACTTTGATAGTCTTACACTGAACTCTCACTTCCAGTGGAGCACCGAAGTCTTATGTTTAATTGAATAAACCCCAGAACACTTGCCAGACTCACCACAGCATCACTGCAAGGATAGAAGTGGTCATAAGATCTGCATTTCACCAGCACTGAGTGAGTAAGATGAGTTTGACTTTAGGTCATCCCAATCTATGGTGAACAAAAGTGAGCTTTAAAATTGCTGACATGTACCCCACCTCGAAATATCCCTGAATAGACACTGCAAATATGAGCTGTTACTTCCATCACCTCAATTCAGTAGAATATACCATCATGGAGAGTCGGGAGTTAGGACTGTCAATTTTTTACATTTAGATATAACTGAAAATATATTTGGTGCTCTGTGAACAAATTGAACCACAATGAACTGCAATGAACCACAACAGCTTTATGCTCTGTTATCTTGACAAGATATATTGAAAAATAGAAAATACCAATTGAATGGGATTTTGAGAAAACATTGTTATTGCTGATCCCCCCCTCCCTCTCTCCCGTTCTTTCTTTTACGTTCTTTCTTTCCATTTTGATAAAGCTGCTCCATGAAATCAAGCTTTTGGTTTATGCCTTGTGAATAAACACAGGCATTGGTTTCATCGCTCTATTATTATTACCCAGTTCTGGGAGCTGACTCCCCTGTGGTTATAGCGGTAAATAGATCTTTTGTCATATTCCATTACATAGGACATAAACAAATACATATAAGAGTATCTCAGATGGAATACTTATATTAAAACTTGGCATATACTGGTTAGGGTTTTATACTCAAAAAACTAACCACCTTTGATTCATCTTTGTTTTAATTGTAATTAGTATTTTTCAGCCAAATTAAGCTTCTGATCTTGCCCATACTAACATTCTTGTATAAACTGAACTTGTTGTGGATGCTTCTCCCTGGGCATCTTGCGGAGGTTGGCATGCTTTAAAGAGATGCTACATCTGGGCATCCTCAGGCGACTCATTGTATGCCAGCAACTCCAGCTAGTGTTCTCTAGTCTCTTGGTAAAACCATCTTAGTATTTGCTCTCAATGTGCTCGAATGCTGCCAACAAAGCACCATGCGGTAGCAGGTGGGGCTTCAGCACTGGCCACCTGATAAGCACATTGACCCGGATGCGTTGCGCCAACGATCAATCCTGCAGCCAATGAACCATGTGGGAGGAGTGGGGAGCACTGAGGCATATCAGAGAAATATTGGGTTGGCATCTGGACAAGGATGGAGGTGTGAGAACAGTACCTTTCAGAGGCTGAAAAAGCTCAGAACAGCACTGGGACTCACTAATCGGATTTAGAGAAGTGATACGGTGCTGATCACAGACTTCCTGTGATCTACAGTCAAGTTGCTACAATACTGCGTCAAAAGCCTGAGGACTGTTTGCTCTGGCTCTACATTTGGAAATATAGTTATGTAAATCGGGTCAAATGAGTCATTGTAGATAAAACAGTCATGTTCTTGTTTGGGGAAATGATGGTGCATTACAATGCGTATTGTAGAGCTCTTCAGTGCATTGCCTCTGCAGTCTTACATTTTCTTTTGACAGCAGCAGTAGAGGCTACAAAGAGAGTAAATGCAATGGTCATCTATGTTTTGGTGATGTTTATGTGTTATGCTTTGTTTTTGCTTTTTCGTCATGGCATCTATTCCCCACATCTCACTGTGCACTGCACTCAGTTAGACAGGGCCCAGTTTGACACGGTCTGGGCTTTATTTGTTTTGCTTTGTTTTAAAGGACCTGGAACATGTAATTGAAGTGATGCAGAGGTGATTTGACAAGTCATGATTTATATTCATTATTTCAAGTGGACACGGGTTGTGGGAAATAAGGCCTGTCTGATTAAATCTCCTCATTGCCACCGAGGGACCTACCACGTCTCCGGAAAATATTTCACAGCTAGCGATGCTCAGCTATTCAATAGCTGAATTAGAGGCCTGATGGATCAATCCTTTAGCTGCAAGCTGGGGTCTGCGACAGCCAGTAACTAAAAGTGCATCTGATTTTAATAGAGGCGCTACCGTTTAGCAAAGGGCAGAGGTTATTCCAGACCTGATGTGATCATTATACCGCATCTGACACTGCATCATGTCAGAAGTTCCACTGGTGATACTGAAGCTGCCTGAAAGCGAAAGGCAAATGTGTTGAATTCTCTCTTTCCAAGAACACATCGCTATACAATTAGTAGCCACAGCTCTTGAACTTGTCTCAGAGGTTGAAGGCAGACAAAGGATTGTTCTCTTCATGTGGGTTTCATACTGCGAGGAAAAGGATGAAAATATCCATTCTGGTTAGTACTTTCCATGGCTGTGAATCACACCAATGCCATAACTAGCCTCACTCTGTCGTTCTGGGAACTTTTTAAAAGTATTCCAAGAATGCATGTACAGGACTTAGTGTTACAATGGTATGAAAGCAAAAGCCAAGAATGGTTCTAATTTTAGCTCAGCAGAAGTGAAATGTTGATGCACGTGTGCATTAGATTGGCTCTTGGAAATAGCACTGCAAAAGTGTTTTCTGTAGCATCTCACTACAGAGCTACTCAATATAAATCGATGCATTAACCATTAGAACTCAGAGTGTATTAGTAAAATCTGATTTCAACAAATATAAACGGTGTAAAACAGTCTGAAACTGGTGTTTGCTCTCCTACATGCTCGCCGTTTGCTGCTTTTTTGCTTGGCTGCTCTCCGGACACCCTCCCTCTGTGGATTTTCCCGACCTACTTGTGGGCATAATTTATCCTGAAAGTTTTCCCCAGTTCAAAGATCATAGAATAGAATAAAATATCTCTATTGTCATTGCAATACACAGGAACTATAAGTATAAAATATATAAAGCAAATAACAAAGAATGTGATATTCAAGTGGATACCAGTATTTGCGGAGACAAGGAGTCAAATGTAGAATGAATCCGCTGTACCAGAACAGACCAGTGTAATGAGGAGATAGACTAAATAAATAACTAAGAACAAGCAGCATGGATGTGATAAATAGATATATAACTAGAACTAACCTTGTGTTTTTTTCTGTTTGTTTCTAAGACCTAAAATAAAAGAAATTTGGGCATTTTTCTTCTTTATGGGTATTTGCATGTGATGCCATTTTTAAAACCCCAGTAGTGGTTATTATTATTATTACATGTTTTATAAATTACAATAACTTTAAAATACAATAACTATGTGACATAGGAACACCAAACAAAGCTCAGCATGACGTCTGACACCTCGAGCATCAACACAAATCGGGGGAACTTCCATATAAGGAGTAGTTTTGACGTCTGATGACAATTTATCATTCTTTGTGCTGCCGACACAGATCGCATTCTATGGGTTAATTACAAAACTAAAATACTTTTCACATTTATAAGCACTTATAACCTGTCCTGGGATAGTGGGTGTGTTAAAATGAACCATTCTGACACATTCTAGTAAGCGTATTAATTCATTTTCTTCTTTATTTTAGGTGATGATTTCCCTACCTGGCTGACTGGTTTAGTACCACTAGCAAGAGGAGAAAAGGAGCACCAGGCTTTGAGTGGCCCCTTACCTGGTGCCTCCTTCACCAACTCCTCTTCTGGTCCACCTCTTATCCCCCTGTGTCCAGCCTGCCCCCCGTGCCCTGGCTTTCTGATCTACATCTTGTACTTTTTCCCTGGACTTTGACTGAAACTGCATCGTGCCAAACCGCCCAATGCTGAAGGGGAACTGTCTGCTGCTGTTCCTGTGCATCTTCTTCGTGCAGAGCTCCTCAGCTCCTCTCCACACACTGCTCCTAGCTCAGCCCCACAACAGGCCAGGGCACGACTGGCCCCGTAGCCCGGCCAGCATGTCCACAGCAGGCCGCAGCGGAGGGTCTGGAGGCTTCCAGAGGGTCAAGAGGGGATGGGTGTGGAACCAGTTCTTTGTGCTGGAGGAATATATGGGATCTGACCCACAGTATGTAGGCAAGGTAAGGCTCGGTTCAGGGGTAGAACTTATAGCTGTTCATTGAATTTTACATTTTTTACAGCACATACATATTTGCATAGTTTAAAGTGGTGATAATAAAGTAATTTATACAAAATGAATCACTGGAATTTAAGTAAACTAAAAAAATATGTAATCAGAGGTGGAAAGAGTACAAATAATTCCTACTTAAGTAAAGGAACTGTTACTGCAGTGATAATTGACTTGAGTACAAGTTTAGTATTTATTAAAGGAATTAATTAGGGAAGTAAAGTGATTTATTAGGAATGTGCTCAAGTAAAAGTACTATGACTGAATTCTACTCAAAAAATACCATTACAGGGAAATAGTATACTCAAGTACTATAATAAGAATACAATTTATTACTTCAATTATGTGTAAAATTATCTGCACCTCTAATATCTTTACCATTTTACATGATATAGTATTATCTTATAGGTGTGTAAAAAAGCTGTATGAGGAGAGAAATTAATTTAGCTTTTTTTCTGTTTACATCATACATAAACTAGATGTGTAGGCTTGTATGTCTCACATAACTAAGGATGCTAAATTTGATTTAAAGTGGGATACAACTTGTAATATCTGCAGTTCCACTGTTTCAGCTATGTCTGAGATAGCTCAGTAGCATATAAATCAATACAAAAGCATTAAAGCACTCTGATAGGAGGTAACAACCTGGACTGGGACTTCCCTATATACAGCATGCACTCTTTCAGGCAGAATACATTCAATTCGCCCCTGGAACCTGCCGCTAAAGGACTTAGAGCACCTGACCCCAAGTGCAAAAAATGGCTAAGATAGCAAAAATATATCATGAGAGAAGTAGGAAGGGAGCCAGCCTGTAGAATGATAGAGGGTAATGGAAATAGGGACACAAGGATAAAGGGAGATAGCATCTGCCACCTTAATCTTTTAGATATAACACAAATACATCACTAAGCAATATTTGTTTTAAACCTAGATGTTGTTTTTTTATGAAACAGTTTTTTATGAGTGTTTTATTATATTAATAGTCTACAAGCATATAGGCTAAAATCAATACATATGCTGGCTTCTTGCCAAAGCTTTCATATCGACCTTGCATTATCATCGGGATGCTCCCCTGAGCTCGCCGGCGGTGAGCTGAAATATGTCCTTGCAGGAATGCATCTGAAGCCCATGGCTGCCTGCTGACCTAACGTAACCTCAGAGTGCGGTTATGCTAAAAGTGTTGACGTTAATGAAAGACAGAGAGGCGCTGTCGTCCCGGCAGTCTGACTAACCACTAATACATCAGCTCCCGAAGTCCCTCCGCCTCCCTATCCACATTTCATCTGTTCCCTTCCATCGTCTGCATGTGGGTCTCAGTTACGGTATGTGCACTCAACATTTTCTCTTTCCACCTCAGGCTGCATATGCTTAAAGGGTCCATATCCTACATTATTTCTGCAATTTATTTTTTCCTTAAGGTCATCTTCTGATATGTGAGTGGAGTTATGTACCAAAAATGGGCACAATTCATTCAAAGTTCATGACCGTTTTCCAACTTGTCTTTTTCCCTTAGAATTAAAACAGACTATCTGTGTACCTCTGTACATATATATATATATATATATATATATATATA
>JBBPCZ010000115.1:39556698-39571366 GCA_037974445.1 Brycinus macrolepidotus | reverse complement strand
TTCCCTTACAAGGAAAACATACTATCTGTGTACCTCTGTATATATATATATATATATATATATATATATATATATATATATATTTATACATACACACATATATATGTATTCATTGTGGACATGTGGACAGTATGAACTGGGGAATGAATGAACATTTTTTAACTTTAGCAATGCTTACATTCTACATTCAACTTCTACTTCAAAAGAGCAAGGAACATTTTCAGTTTTCCATGATATGGGCCCTTAAATCTTTCCAAAGAAGGAAAATAAAGTCTAAGGAGGTTTAAGGCTACTGAGGATGTAATTTGGAGTCCAGTGGCTTACTTGGGGATAATAGTTCCCCTAGCTTATCTGCCCCTGCGCCACAGCAATCAGCCTGCACATGTGCCACTGTTTATGGATGGCTCTGCGACTGGGAGGGTGCAGGGGAAAGAGGAGCTGTGTGCTTTTCCTGTAAGTCACTTAATCCTAAGCCTCAGCCAGCGCTTCAAAATAATTAACTGATTCTGGGCCATATGAAAGGCATAAGGAGATGAAATCTCTTGGTTCTACTTAAGGCACATGAAGAAAGACAGACGTAACTGCCAATACAAGTAAACACCAGCGTGACAAGGATTTAGAGCTTTATATCTGAGCATCCGCATGAGCTGCCATGATTTCCAAGGCACTGTCGTCAAGGCGAGTATTATCTACATTGTGCCTCTCATGAACATAACAGCTCAGGAGGGGAGCTAAGCATACTCTACATATTTATGACTAATTCATCATAAATTAATAGGAACAATGCTATACACTCTCACTTAAAAACATAAATGGAGAGGGCCGGCCATTATTTCTAATAATGACACTGCCAGCAGGGTAAATGATGTCATTTTTCTTCCACTTTTGTTTGCATTTAAGGCCACAACCAGTGACTTCAAAATGGCATAATATAACACAGAAACTCTAAAGAAAGAGCTAGGGGCACTTGTTTCTAACATTAATAGGTCTTAATGGAAGCACCCACCATCCCTGACAAACAGCTGAATTTATTAGACGTAGATAAACGGCATCAAAAAATCTTTACCACTTTGTTTCAAAGTATAAAAACAACAAATGAGTTTATAAGATTCAGACATTCAGGGCTATTTAAGAGGCCTTTGTATGCACAATTGTTCTGCTAAATCATTTTTGAACATTTGAGCTTGAGTGGAGTGACCTCTTCGGGCACTGCCCAGGGGCAGGACAGAGTGATAAACAAGCACAACAATTAAAACACTACACACCAAAATAACCACAAATATCACTAAGAAGCCTTTAAATAATAATTTTTAAAACGGTCAAGTACTCACTCCGTGACCCACATCCCACAGTAGTATTCGTAAGTTAGCATGCATGTTTTTTTTTTTTTTGCTGAGTGCACTTCAAATTAACTACAGTGATGTGTGCCAGCATCAAAACTAACTGACTGAAATGCTGAATGTTGAAAAGGTTAAAAAATGCTGGGCCAGTGAACTTTCTTTTTTCCCCTTTCCTTTCAAAACAGAGCTTCAACTTTTTTAATGTAGATCACAATTAAAATCAGAATCAAGAAACTTTATTGATCCCAGAGGAAAATGCTTATGTCACAACTGCACAGACACTCAAATGAAATATAACAAAATGAAATATAAAGTCAAATAAAATCTCTGCAGAAATACTCAGAAAATACTCAATATGAAATATGCTATGCTATACACAAAAGGTATTACTCATTATTTTTCCATTACTCTGATGTTTATTATTATAATTATTATCATTGTTGTTATTATTAGTAGTCAAGTCAAGTAGGTTTGTTGTCATTTCAACCATACACACACAGTACACAGTGAAGCAAAACAACGTTCCTCCAGGAGCATGGTGCAACACAAGAACAGAAACAGAAACACCACAAGACCACAAGTGCAGACAGGGCAAAAGTAGGTGAAGAAAAAAAAAAAAAAACACAAGAGCAACAAAACAACCAGACAAGAAAACATTTAGTTTAGTAGACAATAGCTACAGTACTAGTCTGAATGAATACAGTATTATGGCAAATACTGGATTCTAGCAGCAGAGAGTTGTGTGCAAAAATACAGAAAAATAAATATAATTGTGCAAACAATAGCAGCAAGAGGAGAGAATGTGCAGGATAATAAATAGTATGGACAGTCAAAAAGGTTCTACACTTTTTAAAGCTCTATTTATTCAGAATTTCTAAAAAAAAAATACCTCTGGTTTACCAGACAGATCTAGTCACATGACACTCTCAGACACGCCCAATTACTACTCTTCCAGCCTTCGTTTCCAACGAAAATATAAAAGTCGGGAAACTCTTTGAATGTCCCTCGCAGAAGGGTATTTACAGAGGCAAGTAAAGTTGTTTGTTTAAGGCAGAAAAGATGTGTGTGTATATGTACTGTGTTGGGAGAAGTTTAGGGGAGGGGTGTGTTGGCGGTGTGTGTAGGGGTACAGTTTGAGTTTCTAAAGTAGTATTAGTAGTAGTAGTTGTAGTAAAGTTAATTGACCTTATGATTAAGTAATAAAGGAAGAGCTTATTTATGTTGAACTCTCACAAAGCTTTCAATAGAAGTCATTGTTGATGCCCTGTGATCCAACACCAGAAATCCTGGGAGTGAGATGTCTTCTACTTTAGAATCCTGTAGGTCTACTTCTCAACTCATATTTTACAGAATCTCCACCACAAATTGAACATAAGGGTCAACCAACACCCCTCCACTGGTTCACATAAAAGAAAAAACCTATGGCCCCATCTCATCCAATAAGGACAGATTTCGACCGTGGAGGCAGTCACTGAAGCCACGGAATGTTCTGATCCCAACTAGTGAGACCAAGTCTGCAATAGCAAACTATAAGCTGGTTGAGAATGCAATTATTTTGTAGTTTAATGAAAAAAGAATGTACTGTGTTAGTATTTTCTGTAGGTCTAACCATAAAAGTTATGGATAGTATTTGTAGGTCCTTGCCCATTTCTAGGTGGATTAGCAGCAAATAAAATAGTATATTAATAACACTAAATAAAAATTTTAAATGAAACACTCTGAATGGATAATATTCATCGTCACTATGATTCATAGCTCTTGGCTGTCACTCATCCTTCTCTCATCTCAGTCAAAGATGCAGGGAGTGACGATAATGAACAGATCATTCTGAGACGTGGCCATTTGCATCTGGCATTTCTATGAGTCTCAAATGCTTCTATATGTGACAGTGATTGGGACAGTGACATACTGTAGCTTTCCTAGCTATTTTAACGTCCCAGTGAATATTTTCATGAGAGCTTGAGGGTCGTGTTTCTTGGCCCTGAAGGATTCAGCTGGCTTCCATTTGGGTAGCACATCAAAAGGCACTTTTCCATTGACATACAGGAACCGTGCCGTACTTAAACCGTACTGCGCTGGCATACTTAGTGGTAACGGTGTTTCTGACACATCGGCAGTGCACAGTTTATGGCCGGTCACCATCTCAAAACCGTGTCTATGGAGTCATACCAGCAGAAAACTTTTCTGTCAGAGTCGTTTTTGATACTATGGTCTTTTATTATTTGTAGTCTTTTTTAATTTTTATTTATTTATTTTTTTTGCCATTCTTTATGCGTGTGATGAAAACCTAACCCAGCTAACCTGGTACACCTTCGTGTTTCTCACAGAGTTAAGTTTGTTCACATCATAGAATACTCCCAGTGAAATTTATCTTCATCTCAAACAGACAGTCGTGCTTGTACTTCATCGACTTCCCAGCTGTTAGTTTGCATCTCCATTGTTGTTCTTTCAGCACAGACAGTAAAAAACAATGGCCTCTTTCCATGTTGCGATGACAACATTTCGACCAATCAAAAAGCAGTGATGCAGTCAGCTCAGCTACTGTCCGCTTTTGGCCCTCCTGTGGAGCAGCTCAGGTACAGCTCAGATACGGGTCTCTTTATTTGTAATGGAAAAGCATTTGTTCGCAGTACAGCACGGTTCCTTGAGCCAGTGGAAAATAAGAGCAGTAAGAAATATTGATGATGTTTAGTAACTTCCACATGGTGTGAAAAGACAAACCATTTGACCAAGTGCATTAGTTTTAGAATTGCAGTAAATACATTTAAGGCATTAGTGAGCTACAGCAGTTCTCTCACTGGTTTTACTGTTTGGGAAACCCATCTTCCCATCCCATCCCATCTCTGGCTAAAACTGAAATTCTAATTGGTTCTGCCACTGAGTTTCACTCTCTGTCTGTTTGTCCCTACAGGTTCATGGTCAGAGAAATGGAGACTTTTTTTGCCCTGAAATAAGCAGTCAAAATCAAAACTGAGTCAAAAGTTGGTCTAACATCGTCTGAATAGTTTGAGAAGAGGTGGGACAAATGCTTGCTTGGTGTCCAGCAGCCATGTCTTGGGAGGGCTTCGCTTTGTGCTCACCCTAACCTTAATGAGACTGTGTGTCTGTGAGAGTCAAACACACCACTTTATGATTTTACTGCTAGCCTCAGCAGGTGAACACAGAAGCTCTCAACTGTCTATTGAGTTTACTGAACAGAGCTGGCTTTCAGATAAGGCCAGGCAATAGAGCGGTGAAGAAGAGAACAATGTGCAGCTCAAGGCTCAAACACTGCTACAGGCAGACGTGGAACACAATAATCCAGCTTCCTTAAAGTAGACCAACTTTGCGATTTTTATACTATATTTTAATACTATATTTTATACTATATATTTAAATATAAATCCCAATTATTACTAAGAAAAAAAATCTAATAGCACAACGTTTATACACCTACTTCAGTACTTCTGTGAGCTGTTAATGAACAAGAGCTGAAAGTTTGTCAAGGGAAAATGCACAGATGACAGTATGTTGGATTGTGCTTTTGTCTATTTTGGATTAATGAATGCAAACTCTGGCAACATTTGTTTACTTCTCTGTGACACACAGAGCGGGGCGGGGGGGGGGAATGCTCACTTGGCATTTTTTCCCCGCCAGGGTGCCAAAGGAATAAACAAAGAAAAAGTGGAAAGAAAAGAACTGTGCTTTGCATTTATCTAGCCTTATTTTAGCCTTCTTAACCAGGAATAAGTAACACATAGGGTATTATTTTGTTTAAGCGTTGACATGCAAGAAACTTTCATATTATTATTATTTTTTTTTAATTCCACTTTCAGCATTTTTGTTTTAGTGTCTTAGGGACATTCCCCAGGATTCCACTTCTAAATATTACTATGATTTACATAAGCAGGCTTTGTGAAGAGAAACAGGTGAATTTATTTTAAAATAAATGTTGGCTGTCAAGAGTTTCGAAGTCAATAATATCAGTGTATATTTCCTTAATGTTTAGAACGATACAGACTGACAGCATGTCTCTAGAAATAACTAAGGTAAAGATTAATACAACAAATTAAATGCATGTTGCATAAACATCAATCAATAGAAATTAATCTATGACAGCCTTTTAATGCTTGTTTTACTTACCAGTAAATTCTGCCCTAACAAAGAATGAAATATGCATTTCAAGCAGAAATGTTTATCGATTAAAACATAATGTATGCCATCAGGCTGTATGATTTTTTTCCCCATATGCATGAGTTATAAACAAGGGACCACTTGAGCCCCCCAGATACCACTGAAGAAAGTTTACAACATGTCAGCAATTTAGCATTTATTACTGAGAAATAAAAGCTCCTTTGAGCCACCGAGAATAACACAATCAACACATGCTTCCGCAATTACACAATATATTACTGTCTCTCATTGAGCTGTGGTTTAAAAAGTAAGGTGCTTGGCTCAGGACATAAATTGAGCCATTTCTATTGTTCTTTTTCTTTCTGCATGGTCATTCAGTGACCATTAAACCCACCTCCGTGATCAGCATTCACGAGTCAGCCTTTCTTGATGCCCCAGTAATGACTACGAATAGCCAGAGAAAAACTCCAACTGAGTTTGTATGAACATTGTTATTTGAAATATATAAAGTGGAATATTTCTTGACACCATTCAAAATTATTTCCATCAAGAGAATGGAAGTGAAATAAATTGATTTTTACAGCAGTAACAATGACTCCTTGTTAATGCATGCAATGCAGTAATTTTGTATCTCCTACATTAGTGGTGCAAAGGGATCTTTCTTTATCACACAGACAAAATGACTAAGCTGGTCACAAAATGGCATGACATTTGTATATTTCCTTTTGGGAGTATAAATAACAAATAACAGTATCATGATTTTAGCTTCATTATTATGATAATATTTCAGTATGTATTGAAAAGGTTGATGAAACCATGCTCTCTCAGTACTGCTGCACTATGCTAAATGTATATCTTACACACATATATGTCTTATTGGACATATATATGGACATACCTGTCTGTGTGAGTACCATGCTACATCTATACATTTTATAGTGAATCCAAAGTTTTTATTCTTTTGGTACTCCATCCTAAGTAAGCTCCAGCTGCCTGCAATCAGGGAAGGAGCATCCTTCCCATGCTTACAGGTCAATCAGCTCTTCCATCACAAAGACAAGTCAAAAACCTTTATCTAACCTTATGTAGACCATATATCGGCAGCAGTAGTGTGTGTGTGTGTGTGTGTGTTAGTGGTGATCATGTTCAAAGTGAAAAGACCATCCAGAAACAAATCTTGAACCGGGTCAGTTCCAGGTTTATATTAGAGAACTGTTCATTCACGCAAGTTTCAGTGCATTCGCATGGGGCAAAGCTGCACAGGGATTATACTCTACTTAGAGAGACACAGCCCAGTGGGTCTGTGTGTGTGTGTGAGTGTGTGTGTGTGGGTATGCACTTCCATCTCATGTTGTGCCTTGGTGCCTCATGTCCTTAACAAAGACCTAAACAACTAAAGGAACAATGATGCCCGGAGAGATGTACTGCATTGTCTGAGGCATTAGCAATGGCTATTTATGGACACAATCCAATAAAGCACAATCCACTGAGATAGATAGCCCTCCTGAGCCTATAAAATAAAACCAAATAGCATCTATGATATATGATATAAAGTGATATTATTAGAAAATAGATATACATCTACTGCTCTAAATTATATGGGTGCCACAATATACTTTGGTGAATACCCTCTCTCTCTCACTCTGTTGATGTCCCTGAGACTCCCTGTCTCATCTTTGCTTTATGCATAAAAATAGCTCATATTAGAAAGGTCACTCATTTGAATACAAGTCAATAAGTCATTTTTGTTGGAAAGGGCAGTCATCTTTGCCGCAACTGCCTGCTTACGTGAGCATGGCCTGCCGGACGTGCCTTCTCTTTCTCTCTCTCTCGCTCTCATTGATGACATCTCTTCTCTCCATTGCCTCTCCCAGACTCATTGCTCTCTAAGGCTCTGTAATTTAAGTACACACAGACTGCCAGCCATTAGCATAAGTTCTCTAAGCACAGCACCTTCCAGACAGAGATCAAGTGAGCTAAAAGTGCACTGGCCAACAGATTCATAACTGCAGCAACTGCCAAGCAATCAAGATCTGAAAACAGCAACATTAACAGACATGTCACATTTGCAGAAACAAGCAAGAATTTCAAACATCTGAGTGGTAAGACATCAACATCAAGTGATTCCACTCCATAAGGGACAGTTCACAATAGAACAACTATCATATTAACTATTATGTTGCCAGTAAATGAGCAAAAGAAGACATTGAGTTAAGAGGTTTCAATGAGGCTTCATCGTTTATCAGCAGTATGAACCTGTTTGATGTACCAAGCTAGACTTTCCAGTGGCAGAGTAAGTTCTCCATGTTTTTTTTTTTTTCACGTTTACGTAACTACTCTAACGTAGGGTGATTACACCGTAAATTAATTTTACATAAGATGTGCTCTATGAATCTCTCTTTGATGTTGGCAATGAAAATGTTGGCAATGAAAGAAAGATTACATTACAGCTGTTCCTATGTGAATGAGCTTTGCCCTTCGTTTGAATTTGGTTCTGCAAATTCAGCATTTTTTTTTGTTTGTTTGTTTTTCCTTTGTTTTCTTTGCTGATAATGTGTTTTCACATACTGCATCCTTTAATGCTGTCATGTCGAGACCTGCTTGTAATTCTTTAGGCCACTATAGAAAAGAGATTTACTCTAAAGGGCGGTAATATAATCAAATGATCTAAATTAAATTATATATGACCACAGGCACAAATACTTCCATAGCTAGTGAGAGTGAGGTACGTCTAGTTTTTAATGTGAAGACTCACTGGGACATTTGACTGTTGATATATCAATTTATCAACCATTGTAGAGATATTTTATGCCATTGTCTTTAAAATGACCCATCTTTCTTAAGCATAAATGGTTAGTACTAAAAATGAGCCCCTTTGTCTTTGCCTATGTGTTGCTTAAACCAGAAGCCAAAGGTAAATGACACACTACATAATCACATGGCCCACAAGCCAGCAAAACCATTAACTTGCATCATACAATCATAGCCTCCACTTCATGCTAATTGGCCTCAAATGACCACAGAGAGAATCTCTTCACTGACCTATACAGTAATCAAGGTTACCATGCTCATAGACCCTGCAAAGCACACCGCAATTATCCACTCTTTGTGCTTATGAAGCATGTCTAAAGCATTGAGCCTCTGACTGCCATGACCAACTGCAGGCTTTCCCTGGCAACACTGGCTGCCAGTTTGAGCTTTTATCTCATAGTGTTTTTATGAGTACTGTGTTTGCTATGTGCAATGACCCTTAGATAAGGATAGTAATAAGAAGCCTGACCTAACACTAGGAGTGCAAGCGCCATTACCGCTGAAGCCAGCTCTAAATCGACACAAACAAGTCAATGAGGCATTTCTTCAGCACTAATGGATTTGCATTTCTCTAACTGGGTACCACTTTCCATGTGGTTATCCTCCTGCCTATATAACGGCACTTGTTAAAACCATTGTAATTACACCAGCAGGGCTTGGGAATGGGATGTCATGCTGTAGCGCTTATAAGAAACCCACCATATGGTTTGGATTACTCAACAAGTTTAAATATTTGCTGAAGGAATCACTGCACGGAAATGCAAATAATATATCTTACTATAAATAACAGCAAGTTTATCCGATATTAGCAAAATGTTGGTGGTTGGTTTTGTGCCTTTTTGTGTAATTTTGCCCTTTTTATGTGATTGTGTGTCATTCTGTGCTGGTTAATAAGGCAAAAGAAGCAAAGAAGTGTGAAGAAAAGAGTAGCAAAATGTTTAAGAGCAAGAAAGTCTCAGAGTGGCACTTTAATGAATAGTAATCTCTATAGATCTCTATAGATTACTTGAGATTTATTCTGAGGCATTAGAGCTGCACAAATGGTAAGGCATCCAGGCAGGGGCACCCTCATTTAAATAATTTAATAAGCAGTTGTAGGGAAGCTCAGTACCCTCAGTATGGGTGAAACCCCTACTATTAGGGGGTTTAGTTGCATGCTTAAAGAGCAAATCCACAAAACAACTCTATGATATTCTCACAGTATATACGAATATTATTTTTACATGAAAATGTTGGCAAAACCAATTGCCTCACTTTCCTAAGTAAACATACCTGAAAATTCAAGATTTGTTAAGAAACACTTGACCAGTTTTAGTTGATTAGTTGATTGCCTTTCCAAGTTTGCGGGGTACAAATGAAGCATTATTTTTAAAGCAAAGACTTAAACACTACTATGTAATGTCAACCAGATGTAATAGAGTCAGCTTTTGAATTGCTGGAAAGAAAATGTATTCACACTACATGCAAAATATTGGGAAATGTAAAAGGAAGCAGCTCTTCTGGATCACCAGTTCGTATATTTGATAGTTTGTAGAGTTCCACACTGTTAATTACACTGATTTTGTGTAATTACTCTGCTTTCCTGTCTTGTTTTTCACCTATTAAGTTCTTTTACTGGAGGGCTCCCTATACATGCCATGCAGTGACATCTAACAAAACCAAAACGCATTTGATTGCATTATTCGCTCTACCTAAAAACAAATAGCTGTTCCATATGGCGGATCAATTCCATAATGCAGCATGATGTGACTCAAAAAATTCACATTTCACGCGTAATTAGATTATTACTGTCACTATGGTATAATTCGTACAATTGTACAACTGCCATAGCTGAGATTTGTGGTGTAAACTGTAGAAAGGAACATTCATTTTAAAGTCATAGATGTGCAAAGCAAGAGGCCTCGCAGAGTGATATTTCCACTGCTCATTTAAACCTGTTGCCAAGCTAATTCTCGGGCTGCAGATGTGGAGTCATTTGTAAGGATTACTTTGCCTTCAATTATGCATCTGACTTGCCAATAATCCAGTGACCCATTATAATACGTTTAGGGAACCGAAGACATTTGCAATGGTAATGTGTGTTGATGATGGAACGTGCAAGCAACATTGAAAAGAGTATCTAAAAAAAATATATTAAAAAAAAGATAACAATGTCATTTATCCTGACTGCTAATATAATACTTTTTTTCCACATTCTTAGACTGATTTACTTTAATAACAGGATTTCTGCCTGAAATCCTCCTGGAACATATTACAGAACTGCTAATGCTTCAATCAGTATCACTTAGTGACCTTTTCCAGCATGGGAACTGAGCGTAAGGTGGATATCATTATGGCTAAGAGTAGATCTGTTCATTGATCTTGCTTCCCTTACCTTTCATCTTGTTATTAATGCAAACTGTGATAGATAGAGAAGGTGAAATGGCTCCAGCACTGGTTTAGAAGGTTCATGTTTCTCCTGTCAGATATGGTGAATATTCTCCACCAGTTAACTGATTACATTTTGCATTTTGGCATATGGCTATCAATATTGCATGATAAATAATCACACTGTTGTCTTTTTTGACCTACAGAACTATTAGATTGACAACCATAATCAATAAACATGTGAAACATTCCTCTAAACCTTTAAATGTCAAATATCATGTTTGATATTATATCCAAAGTTAAATGTCACTGTGCACCTACGAATGTATTTAAAGAGCGTGGACCTTACACAGTATCAACATATGTACTAAATACCGCAGTGTGCAAAAGATCACGACAAACGATATCTTGCCAAGTGAAATCAGTTTATACTGAGCCAATATTTTTTTTTTCACTAAGAGAATCAAAGAAGTGTGAGAAGTTTTAAGAATATTGAAATGTTTGAGTTTATCATATTTCTATATATTTTATTTATCTTACATGGCGTATCTATATCGTCAGAACAAAACCTTGTATCTCTTTTTCAGCATTTTTATTATTTACATAATAAAACAGTAATCTTTAAAAAAAAAACTGCTACCCTTTTTTGTCATGTAAAAAATTACATGACTAATTGACCGATAAAAAAGTATTTTCACATCTCCACCCATCATCTGAACTGCTTATCCTTAACTAGAGTTGCAGGGGGTTCTAGAGTTACAGAGTGAAAGGTGAAGAAACAACCTGGATAGGTGGTCATTCCATCACAGGGCAGACAAACAGGCAAACGTAGTCACACATATAGCATCTCCAATTCGAACACAGGACCATCTTGCTGTGAGCCGACAGTGCTACCTACTGTGCCACTGTGCACCCCGAAGCATATTTTTTATCTTTATTATTTTTTAGTGCAGCCCCTTATATCATCTTCACCAAGAAGTTCATTAATTTTTTTTTATTTTTTATTTATTTTTTATTTTTTTTGAAGGTTTTGTTGACATCATTCTGTACTGTAAATTATTTGACCAGATTGGCTCCAAAATGAGTGACCCGGCATACACAGAAACACAAGAAACTACAAAAACACAAGATGGTCCAAGGGATCACAAGAACAGGAGCACAGCAGAAACAAGACGGGAAATAAGCAAGTTTAACAAAACCACAAGAAAACAGAACTAGAAATTACCACAACATTTGCCAAAAGCAAATTTTACAAAAAGCGGGGCGCCAAACGACTTTATCAAGAGTCCATAAACACAGACTGCAACACAGGGGTATTTATACTAATTACGGAAATGAGAACACCTGGGCAGGGGCAGAGACAGGAACTAGACACAGGTGAACAAGACCATAAGGGGGTCGGGCTAGGGCGGGGCTAAGACCAAAACATACTCACATGGAACAGACACATAAACAAATGCACATGGAGAATGTAAACAACAACATAGACAAGAAAACAGGGGAAGACAGAACATTACAAAGAGTCAAAAACAGGGAAAGGACAGGGAGAACATGGAATGTTTAAAAACAGACAAAATTATCAATATGAAAAATAAAAGAATAAATAAGAAATACATTGGCTAGATTTAAGATCTTTTCACTTGCCAAGGTATCAGTTTCTATGCTTAAGATGTGGACTACAGAGTTCCAAACTTTAGGCTGTGTTTAGTCTTGCAAGTAAAATGTTGCATTCGTTCTGAGTGTCAGTTCAACTGCAGGATTCTTGTCACCAGTGATGAAGCCTCGAGTCTCACTGTTTGTGTTATGGGATGCTGAGAGTGGGTAAAGTGTGCTGTGTTCACCACAAACTGACT
The DNA here is from genome assembly GCA_037974445.1 of Brycinus macrolepidotus. Taxonomy (NCBI): domain Eukaryota; kingdom Metazoa; phylum Chordata; class Actinopteri; order Characiformes; family Alestidae; genus Brycinus; species Brycinus macrolepidotus. The sequence goes on along the minus strand of JBBPCZ010000115.1, from coordinate 39,558,882 downwards.
CCATCTGTTAGGAAGTGTGTGAGGGCAAACATAAAGAGCAACACACACTAACATTTGCACACAAGATCTTTCCGACTGCACCAAATATAAAAGCATGTCAAACATGGAAATACATTCATAGAAAGAGAGATTCAAAAAAAAAAAAAAATGACACACAGCTTGGCCACTACTGAACTACAATAAAAAAGTGAGTTAAGATATTTTCACAGCCCATATTGTTTTAGAATGAGGTTCAGCCTTAGAGCACAAAACAAAAAAAAAGACTCCCCAGTCATATCTGATGTGTCATGTGTCTGTGGCCTTACTGCTTACTTGAAGATGGAAGAGGAGGAGAGAGAGAGTCACTCCTCTCTACAGAAACAAACATATGAGAATAAAGATCCATTATTTTAGAAATCAAAGACTTAAATGCCTTTGCTTTTAATATGAAAATAATTGCCTTACTCAAGATGATTCCTGTAACTCAGTGTGTTCTGTTATTCAACATTTAATTGATCATGGAAATGACCTAAACTGGTGTGTTTTTAACCCAGCATTTTTTAAATGCCATAAAATATCAACACTATTAGTACTGCAGATTCCTTAGTGGCACTAGTACAAAGGCATGAGTACAAAGGGTGGTTGGTTAGTGTAGTGGATAACATCGCTGCCTTCCAAGCAGGAGAGTGAGGTTTGATTCCTAACTTGGGAAGCTCACCACCCTACACCAATAAGAGTCCTTGGGCAAGACCCCCAACACTACATTCACCTGCACTTGTGATGCGCAAAAACTGTAAGTCGCTTTGGGTAAAAGCATGTGCCAAATGCTATAAATGTAAATGTATCTAGCGTTATTAAATAATATATAGCTTTGCCACATCTACCCCCCCCCAACCAGATGTAAGAGAGACATATTAATACTGATGTGTCCATTTCATATTTCAGTTATTCATTACTCATGAACGTCTATTCTCCTGAAAAAGATGAGACTGTAGGCTTTTGCCTGCAGTTCCAAAGCCTTCCTGTGAATACGGTTGCATACATTTACTATTGTGAGATGTACGTGTATAGAAGACGATGCAGCACTCCACACATGCAGCAAGTTTCTCGTTCCCTACATCCCTCTTTTGATGCTGCAGTGCTGGAACAGCCTGTTTGGACTGATGGACACCAGTTAAAAAGCTGCAGCAGTGCTGAGCTGCCAGATCTGCCACTCTATGACCGAAAGCTAATGATAATCTGACTCTTATTATTCCTGTATCTTATTACGGCCCTTCCTCGACCGTGGCAGCAGAGCCACCTGCTAATTGTTGCTATTGTGAGCAGGGAGGGAGGGGTGTGGAGGGTATTTAATGGGCACGCTCCAAAACCTTTTGGCTTCCCCGCAATGCACCCAGGTAAACAGTTTGATCTGAGTTTGATCTGATTCAAATTATACAACGATTTCCTAAGCAGTTGAGCTGTAAATTTGAGTGCTTATTATCTTGGAGCTTGAATAGGAAATTGTGTGTGTGTATGTGTGTTTGTAAAATAAACACACAGATAAACACACAGACACGCATACATGATTCAGTCTAGCTCTCAGTGTTGAGTCAAGATTAAGCCCGAATGCTCCTGTTTTCCTCCTCTCCTTCCCCATACTACCCTTTTTCAGGTCATGAGTTTTGTTTCATCGGCTCCCATTCACTATTGAATGATATTTGCATGATAATAACTTGATTATTTCCTACTTCTCCTTCTGCGCGCCTGTCGGATATTCTCCCACTGCCTTCTGTTGTGTCTATGCCTGCGTGTGAACTGCGGAAGAAGTTTCCCTGACAAAAGTGTACAAAGCATCCGGGCAGGCTGCCTCTCCCTAATACATTCCTTTCATTTCTGGGCCATTTTTCTGCAGCCCTTTGTTAAGAAAAGCCTCAGTGCATATGTCTGTGTCTGCCGATGTGCTTTTCCCCCTCCGTGCTCTACAGCACCCCGAGGATGAAGCGGCGCATTAGAAAGAGCACTCTAGTGCTACTCCCCCATTAATGAATCCCTTTATGTCATTGATTACTATTGTTAGCCTAATGGAATTTTTAATTAGTATCACTCAACTTTCCCCACCAGCGGTTAATGAGCAAATGTGCTGTTTCTTCTTTTTGCAACAGCTCTTTTCTTAAAACTCCATCTTTAATTGTTCAGACACAAAGTGCAGACAGTTAATAAGAT
>JBBPCZ010000115.1:39516458-39530269 GCA_037974445.1 Brycinus macrolepidotus | reverse complement strand
TTATTATTATTATTATTATTATTATTATTATTATTATTATGTTTATTATTATTATTATTATTATTATTATTATTATTATTTCTGCAGTTGCAATTACATATCTTGAAATCTGGAGTGCTAGAGCCCCCTCAACACTACTTTCCTCACCTGTGTGTACATGCTCATGTAAATTTTCGCAGCATTGCACCCTGCAAAATTACTTATTACTGCTGACACAGCAGCTTTACACTCATTTTATCATACAGAATTAATCATACATATATTCTGGGCACTGATGTGTATGTTGTGCTCAGACAGTATTTTAATATGTTGGTCACCATGTATAATTTCACTCTCGAGACAAAACCAAAAATGTATATTTGTAGTAGAAGGCAGAAGTTTAACAAGATCATGGAACAGTTTTTCTGAGTCATTTTGGATTTCTATAGGTCCATTCATGACAGGGGTAGCTAGCATTTTCAAATAATGTAAAAAAAAAAAAAAAAAAAAAATCAACAAACAGAGATACAAGGTTTTAGTCTGACAGTGTAGTCTGTAGACTAAGGTACATAGTTAAAAAAGGGATCCTTTAGGAAATGGTTCTTAGTAGCACCAAACAGGGTTCCACCATTGTTACACACATGCGCACACACACACATATACACACACACACACCACAGGGAGAGTGTCACCAAATACATCATAGATTAGTTTAAAGGACAAAAGCCAGGTCTGGATTAGGATGCAAACTGTGAATGTTGACATATTTGCACGCTAAATAGTGTTTGTACAGAGGTGTGCACACGTGTGTGTGTGTGTGTGTGTGTGTGTGTCTGTGTGTTCATGCAGCCTGTCTCCTCTGTGTTTGATTGTGCCAACAATAGGACAGTGTGATGTGTTTCGCTGTATAGGAGGTCCAGGCACAAATCCAGCCGCTAAAAGAAAAAGCTGTATCTCTCTCAGTCCTCTGCTCTCCTGCAAGCAGCACATACTGCGAGGGCTAGACCTCATGTTCTAAACACTAGAGCATAGACAGGTGGATTATGTCAGTGCATGTGTACAATGTGTGCACATGATACACAAATTAAGTCATAATTGCTCAATTTCACAGCTCTAAGTCAAAAAACACGGTTTTAAGCCTTTATTTTGTTCACTAATGAAACCTTGTATCTCAGAAACGGTCGTTTTGAGGCCGATTTTATCTTCTATCTTTTATCATTTAAGGTAGATGCACCAACATCTTTTTGCTTAATAACATTACTTCTTAATGCTGTTGTGTTCATTTAATACCTAATGAATATGATCTAATGAGCCAAACATTTGTAGATTTATTATTATTATTATTATTATTATTTAGCATGAGTCAAAAACTAGCTTTTCAAACCAGAACAGGAATAAAAGTCACACTTCAGTTGCGTTTTATCATTACTTCGATTAAACTGTGCTTACTAAAGTGCTTGCTAAAAAGCTGACCATTCCCAACTGCACTCTGAATGAGCTTACTCAGAAGAAATCACAGAGCTTCATTTATAGAGTGAGAGACACACAGTAGCACAAAGAAAGCTTGATTCTACGTGTTGATTTCACTTTGGTCAATGTGGACGTGCTTGTGCAAGTTCTCAGAATGGATTTCTGGTGAGACGCTCTGTTTGATAATGTTAACATTCACTATATTTCCAAAAGTGTGTAGACACCTGTTTGAATTAGTGAACTGAGATAATTTAGTATGCACCCACCGCTGACACAAGCATTTAGCTGCACTAACACTCGATGGAAAAGCAATGCCAACAGAATGGGATGCTCTGGAGCAGCCACAAATGAGTCAAAGTGTTCAGACAGTGGGATATAAAGCCCGCCATCAATGGGCTGTGGTACAGTGGGACTGCATTCTTTGGAATAGAGCTCTATTAGGTTCCTTTGAGATGAGTTGGAATGATGTTTGTGATCCAGAACTTATCATCCAACCTCAGCACCTGACCTTATTATTGCTCTTGTGGCTGAATGCAATCAAATCCTCACAAAAACATCAGATCTAACAACTGTTACTGCAGCAAAGCGGGGTGCAAATTTCTTATTAATACCGTTGATTTTAGAAGAAACTGAGGTGTCTACAAAGCTTTGGACATATTTTGTACATTAATCTAACAACATTTTATTCCCAATAATTTTGGGCCATTTCTATTGATCCATTCACCCTGAACTCTTCACACAATATTAAGGACAGCTGAAATTTTCAAATAGTGTTAGATAAAAATAATACTACTACAAAAGAATTACAAGGTTTTCTATGACAGCGACAACAGTCTCCTTTGATCTGTTTGAACATAAACCTGATTAGTGTCTGGACGTTCACTAATTCTGCGGAATCCGCCTGTTGAAGCCTTCATGAATGTGAGTGCATGAGGGAAGACGACTGCCACACGCATTAGTGGTTTAAAATAAGAGAGCCGCACACTGGGACTGAAACAGGCCTGATCTAACTAAAGCAGTGTGTAGAAATCTACATTCATAAAGCTTTACTCTGAGTCTGCCAACTCCAACATAAAGCCTGGAAGGATTTTATTAGATTTTACACGAGAAAAGGTTTTAGCTCAGTTGCAGGAACTGTGCAATTGGACTTCAAAAGACCAATAATGAGCCACTGGCAGCTGGGCGTCATTCAAATTCCTTTCAGTATGACGCCGCGATACTAGTGGCACGGACACAAGCAAAGGAAGGCGGCTCATAAATCTCAAGATGAGAACAAACAGAGAGATACAACCACATTTGGTGGCCTCCTTTGTGCGCTTAGTTGAATTACACTGGGAAGAGATTTCAGACCTGGCTCTTATTCTGCTTTTAATCATTTGTGACAACATTAGGAATCACAGCTACTTTCTAACATCCTTTCATTCACACATCCTCCAGTCTAACAAGCAGTTATACTTGCAGTGGTTGCTGGCACACACTCTTGTTCTGGCAGTGCTACCAATCTCATCCTGCCGTCTGCAGCAGGAGCTTTCATGTGAAAGGTGGTTTGACAAATTAGGCAGGTCTAAGTGTGTGTGCATACATTCAAAGGATACTATGAAATGGTATTATGTGTATTAGCACCTAAAAAAGCTTTATATCCATGAAATGGTTAAAAGAAACTATTCTTAATTTTCATATAAGTTAATAATAATCATGAATTCCAAGCAGTAAAGATTATAATCGAATAGTTTTCAAATAGCACAAAAGAAATAATCAGGAATAAGAACAATGATATGAACTTTTGATATGACAGAGACATTAGATGATAGGTGTTTAATATTTAACAGGATTGCTCATAAGCTCTGGCTTTCATTCCCAAACATGTTTTACCTGCAGAGTGAAACTCTAGAGATGCATATATTTTAACATTTTAACATGAGGCGACATTTATCGGTAAGTCATTTGCTCATACAATTATGCTAATGTGTGTGTGTGTGCGTACATGTGTGTGTGTGTGTGTGTGTGTGTGTGTGTGTTCAGATTTGTCTGAAATTTGAAGAAAAAGGAGAATGTGTAATGTGCCCTCTCTGCCCTGTGAGAGACTGATTTAGAAAAGAGGGCAGAACAGGACATAAAATACTTGTAGTTGATTCAGTAAGAGCAGAGGGACAAGGTTGCACAATACACACACACACACACACACACACACATACACATAGGAACTGCACAGAAATGTGAAGAACCAGCCTCACTGGAAATAAACTAGGCTACCAGCAATAAAATCGCACCTCATTTCCTTTAAAAGGTTTAAACGTGACAATTCACACATTCACGCTCTGGCCATAAATATCTTATACGAAATAAGAGGCTGTTGAGAAGTTGGCAGAAAGGTCATTCAGGCTAACAAGAAACCATAGCGCCCAACCAATTTTTGTCAAAATATCCACATTTAGAGTGTGTTATTATTTCAAATATTATTTATTTCAAATATATGTGAAACGCTGGTAGCATAGATCAGGTGTAGTTCTGTTGTGCAATTGAGCAAATGTTAGCATCAGTTGAAACCTGCCTAGTTTCAACGACCTACTATAACACAGTAATGCAGCATTTTAAACTGGACGATCAATGCTAGCAGTCTAAAACAGTTCTCCAGGGTTCTTTAGTAAAGACAGTTATTATAAATTGAACTATAAATAAAGAACCATTTGAATGGTTAAATGGTTCTTTATCTGGCTAACAGGTTCTTCCATAAGATGAACATCTGTTTTGTTCAGTCTTAAAGCAAATTGTAAAAATGGTTCTAAATAGCACAGAAAAGGGTTCCTCTTTAAAAGTGTAGTTAATCTCAACATTTCTCATTTGGTTAGACATTTGAGTCCCACTTTATATTAAGTGTTTATTTCTCATGTACACGATTTTTTGCTTACTTTTCTTTTTATGCTTTTTATATGCTGTCAACCACACGGAATGACTTCTGTGTAAAATAATGTCATATAAATAAACTTACCTTGCCTAATGCCTATAATATTTACACTTACATGCCACAAAAGTGTCACTGTCACTGTTACAGATGGGCTACAGTAGTGTAGCTTAGATAATTATGTTTAGAACCTTCAGTTTTCTTCATGAATCTATATCTAATTACATTACAAGGTTCAAGGGTATTTTATTGTCACCAGCAGCTATGAACACCTACATAGTGTGATGAGACGTTTCTCCACGGACCACAGAGCAACATATAGCAACATTCAACAGATTGCAAGTTACGACAGAAATAATACAGACAACACAATAATTAGACACCACAAAAATGTAACGGTGATGTATGTAACACTATAGTGTGGACGCTACATATACCTTCCTAAATTACTAGGATTGCACCATAAGTCCAAGGGATGACAGAAACAATACAATGAATAGACAACACAACAGTATAACAGTAGTGTGAATGGGTGTAAATCCAAGACAGTACAATAAATAGACAATATAGCAATGTAACAGTAGTTTGAATGGGATGTAAATATGAGACCATATTCAGTTCAGTTCAATTCTGTTTTATTAATATATTTTACTTTATTAATATAGTGCTTTTTACAACCAATATTGTCACAAAGCAGCTTTACAGAGTCCAAGTCCGAGCCAGCCAAAGGCGACAATACAGTAAGTAGACAATACAGCAGGGTAAGAGTAAAGTGGTTAAGGTATGTAAACCTTCCAGAGCTTCCAATTTTGCACCCTACGTATAATACAATATTGCACAAGAGTAAAGTATGAAAGGGATGTAACCCTTCCAGAATGAATAGCATTGCACCATACATATATTGTTACACAGGAGACAGTTAACAGCATAGTACCACACTGAGTAAGTGTAAATTATAGCTTATCAAATCGAGTAACAGGACGTAAGAGTGCCTGTAGTGGCAGTAAACAGAAGGTAGGTGTTGTTGAAAGTCTAGAGTGTAACATGAGAGGTATTTAAGGTGGGTAGTTCACTGGAATGAACTACCCTGGTTAACCCTGTTACACTTACATTATTATATAAGTAAAACTGAAGTTACAATTATGACATTAGCTATACTACTGTAATCCATCTGTAGCAGAGCATACATCAGCAGAGCATACATCACACTGTTATCGTGTGCATTATTAAAATGTTACTACACAGTTATTAGACACCAAATATAAAGTGAGGACAATATTTGTTTTCCAAAGCTTGCCAAATCTCACAAAAGGCGCGAAAGAAGGTCTTTGTGGGTATATGTGATGTAATCGCTATCACAGCACGAATGCACTGCCATGACAATCTAAAAATATTCCAGCTGTTGAGCATCAGTATGGAGTGATCAGTGTGGTTCAGTGGTCCTTCAGCGTGGGATTGACTGGGATAGGATAGTGTTAAGCGGATCAGCGAGGGGAAAGGGTTCAGGCCGATCAGCTACAGCTAGAGAGAGAGAGAGAGAGCCTGAGAGAGTCACACACAGATACACACAGAGAGGTTTACACTACATCTCCACTGAACTTGTGATTAAAGGAGACAATACCCAGACAGGCTCGGCTCAGAACAACAATAAACAAGCAGAGATCATGCTGACCGCACAGTGACCGAAGGATCAAACCATACACACATATGCTCAAAGAAGCAAAGTGACAAAGTGATGAAAACCCACACAAAAGCATGTGCAAATTTCACTGCTCTGCTTATAGTCTCTGAAAAAAAAAAGCTCTTCACTTTTGTGCTGTCAATAGGTATGTTTACATAGGACCAACATCCAGTAGGTGGGGGTGGGGGGTTTCTGAATGATTCTAGAGATCCTGAGCTTAACTGGGGTCCTGGAACCTCCCCAGGTTTAAAGATGCCATTTTTAATTAATTTTAGTGTTGCTTTGGCTGAAATGTAAGCTTTTGTAAGCTTTTCTCAGGAGGGAGTTTCTAGCCTCTCCCCTGGGTTCCATTGTTCCAACCAAATGTTCACAAGCCTCATGGCGAGTTAGTCTTTATCACACTTTAACTGGGGGTCAAACATACCACGATATTCTGCACACGCTTAAAAAATTAGGTTCCAAAAGTCTCTTTGGAGAGATATAGCAGAAGAATCACTTTTGTTGTCCTAAAGAGCACTTCAATGGATGGTCCTTTAATTGATTATTTTTGTCACTGAAAGGAAGTATGAATATGAAGAACCTTTTCTTGTTATTAGTTATTCTTGAACAACAGATACTATAAAGGTTCTGGACCAGTTAATGGTATTTCCTAGAATTGGACACCCAAGTCAAGTTCTTCCAAACTGAACTCCTCCAACCAAACAGGTGTGTTCCAAAACGTATGTCCAGAGACTATTTATTTATTTATTTATTTATTTATTTATTTATGTACATTTTTGTAACAATCTGTAAATTTTTGTAACAATCCCTAAAAATCTGTACATGTGAGTAATTTATACATTCTGTTTAAAATCACGTGTTCTCTGCTTTTAGAGCCAAATTCTAATCCTGTTCAGAAGACGCCCTGTTGATTTTGAAAACACTTTGCTGTAACATGTTGAACACTGTGTCTGAATCACTCAGGCTGATTAGGTGACTGATACTGCCAATGTGTGTTTTGTTTCTGAGGGAGCATCGTAAACATGCCTGATAAGTGTAATTGAAAGACGCTGAGCTGTGGGGAATAGCTCTGTTTAATACCATCATGTGTGGCATAAGCCTCACTGGCACTCAGCCATAAACCCCGTCTGAGAACAGCTCCAGTAGCCTCACATGTTAAAACTGCAGGCCTGTGTAATGTTCAACAACAGTGGCTTGCGTTACACATTGCACACTAACGAGTGATGCACATTTAGGCCCAAAGCTACAGAATTCCCACATTTAGTAAGTAGGTCAGCTGATGATTAGTCATAAAATAACAAATCAGTCCTTCCTCCATTAAGCAAATAAAAATGATGATTAAACTGGAAGAGAGGCCCATTCTCTGTGGTGATGTGTGTGTGTGTGTGTGTGTGTGTGTGTGTGTGTCTGTGTTTGTATGTGTGTGTCTGTGTTATAAATACAGGTTGTTTTAGTTCATTTGTGTTAGATGTTTTTTTTTTTTTTGAATAAATAAATAATTAAACATCTTTCTATCTACAATTCCAGTCAGCCTAAAGAAAACCCTTTTGGAATTTAACATGCTGGAGGAGTCTGAACACCGGCTGCATAGTCTATTATGCCTCCTCTAACCTTTAAAACTGTCTCAAACTCTGCTAATTTGACTTTTCAAAGTCAGTGGTGGGCAAATAGCCTTCTCAAACTAATGGCCAGCAATTGAGCCCTCTCCACTACAGCAATGTCACAGCCATTGCGAGCCATTCCATCTCTCTATTAAAAATGTCATTAATTTGCTGTTTGAACTGTAAATCTTTGGAGAGCATGTTAACTGCTAACAGCATTTGCGGTCCTGATGAGTTACTGCCTTCGGCACATAAAAAGGTAATGAGTGAATCACATCATAAAGGCCTCGGAAGATCTCAAAGAAACCTGCACAAGGCCCTCAAAGCCTTATTACAAAAGGAGCAATGATGTGGTATGAATCATAGATTATTTTGGTAACAGTGTCCTCTTAGGATCTTATTGTGCTCCCCTATGTTTTAGAGACAGTGCTGAATCACTGAATAGTTTCAGGAATAAACAATGCCACCTATAGGCGTTGAGAGATGCCAGAGCTTTCTCAGACAAATATTTACCAGCTGTAATACCTCTTCCTTTATTTAGACTGAGCCTAAAATGTATCTACTGCAGTTAAAGCTCTTTCAGGTAAAATAACAAAGTTACTTTATTACATAAACAATAAATATACACCAGCCAAATAAGACTGTTTGCGTTCTTAATGTCATTCTAATGAAAAGGAGAAAAGGAACGACATTGCAGTTTGAACTTGTGAGGTGCGCAGAGAGGAGGCAGGTTATTTGTGCTCATAAAAGCGAGCATATGTGCATGCGGGGTGCAGTCTAATATTTATGCAAGACAATGGGAGAGGACGCGCGAGACGGAGCTCTCTGATATTCCACTCTGAATATGTCAGAGAAGCAGTGGTGGGTGTGTGGATGTGTGCACTGGGATGTCGCATTGGAGGTTATGAAGAGAGATATTTCAGACCTCAAAGTGATGAAAACTTGCTGGGGGGAAAAACCCTATGAGTATAAAATTAGGTGTGCATATATATATATATATATATATGCACACCTAAATGTAGTTGTTTAGTAAATTTAGATGTTAAATTTAGTTTATACAGGATCTTGAAGTGAGATTATATATATATAATCTCACTTCAAGATCCTGTATAAACTAAATTTAACATCTGTAAAACCTTGGCTCAGTCATCGGAACTGAAAATTAATCAAAACTAGTGTTTGATTTTGGCTCTTGAAAGAAGGGACACGACTGTGATGCTTTGTCAAACAAATGTTTCATTTTTCCACATAAAACAATATTATATAGTTCTTATGTCAGCAAAAATAGAACAAAAGCAGAAACGAATGCCATTTTCAGTGCAGACATCCATCCATCCATCCAACCATCTATCCATCCCCTCAACCAACCATCCATTACCTGAGCCACTTGTCCTAACCAGAGTCACGGTGTGCTGGAGCCTATTTCAGGGGTCTCAGGGCCAAAGGCAGTCCACACATTCATATTTCTGTCAGAAACATGCCTACAGAACCTGAAAATAAAAAGTGAAATTAAAATCAAAATGCTAATTCAAACAGAATTGCTTTATTCCTATAAGGCAGCACTTCATACTTCACAGCATCAAATAACCTGGTCATAGCATAAATTACCCCCATATTCTACTTAGTCTGTCTACAGAGAGGAAAGACAACTGTATGCTCTACTGATCTAGGATTTCAGTCTCTCTCTCTCTCTCTTTCTGAACTCTGCTGTGCACACCATTGGCTGCTTTTACGCCACGCAAAGAGTACAATTCAGTTATGCTTAAGCAACCCTGAGCAGCACCATAGCACTGTCAAACTAAAGAATGTCAGTAAAAGTTTTTATTCAGTTAGTTTTTTTTTTTAAGTTAAATTTTGTAATTTTTCTTCCTTTCTAGCTTTGATCAGTTCCAAGAGTCTGCATACTATGCAGTTTTCTAATATATTCTTTGTAGAGGCTTTTGCACAAGTAATACATATGAGAATAGCTAATGGCACACAGCAACTTGTGATGTAAAAAAAAAACAAAAAACAAAAAACAAAAAAAAAAATCAGTAAATAAAGTATGTGAGTGTATGCAATTTACTTCTGTGTTTATGGAATTAAATTTTCCTCTGTTTGAAGCAAATTTTGCTTGTCAAATTCAATTCAGGATATACTGATTTGAAATTAATGCATCCTTTATTCATCATTAAAGAGTTCTGTTTGAAGTAAATATTATATCTCACATCACTTTGCTTCATGTGGATCTGTTTTTGTTGTAGTACTGAACTTGCCATATCCAAGAAAATGGGAGTGATTGGTCGGTTTGCATGTCAATCTAATGGCACATTCTCAGTAGTAGAAGTAGAGAGTAGAATTAATCATTTGTTAAGGCTACTTTACAGTGACAAAGGCAGACATTATCCACATCATGCAGCAGTGAACCAAGTTAAAAAACATGGTCTAAATTTGTTTTTTTGAACTTTTTTTTAATAGAAAATGAAAGCAGCCCAAAACCCACCTGTAATATCTGCTCTGCCTACTTGACCACGGTTAAATGTAAAATGTCTTGCTATTACACGCTTAGCAACAAAAATTTGTTCAAAGCAGAGAAAAAAAATAGTACTTTGTCCATATTGAAGCAATCTGAAATACAAAATTAACAAGATATCATAAACTGAACAAACAAAATTCTACAGTTTTACAGTAATATGCACCTTAGCATTTCATAACTAACTTATACTGATTTTTTCATACACACACATTGCATTGAACTCTGTACTGTCAGTCACTCAATATTAATCATGCAAGAAAATTCATCTGGCATGACTGGCTGAGTCATGGTAAGCAACCATGAAACCACCTAAATAAACAACTATTTACATAACTCCTTGTAGAGTTCCCTTTATAAAGCACAGGGTTAAATAAAGCCTTGTTGAAGTTAATTTAGTACTAAGTTTCAGTGTGTTTGTCCTACCACAACCCCTTCTTTCCCAGGAAGAAAAACCACATCTCCAGCGACCCGCGGCCAAAGCCATAAACATGTGTATCTTTAAACTGCTAAGAGCTGCTGCCTCAGGCAACTTGTACTGCAATGACATTTCCATACTCCATTTTAGTGTTTGTTCATTTGCAATTCTATTATATTTTGGCATCCTGACTCCTTGTTTACTGTCATACGTTGTTTTGATGTGTGCACTGAGGAGGAATAGCTCAAGGGATACTTAGCGTAGCATGCCGTTAAATTTTGATAAGTGACACTTAACAATCCAGACACTAAAGAGGCCACATAAGGCTTTTGCCTGAGTCTGTAATCAAACATTCAGTGTGGCTGTTCCGACGGCATGCCTTTAATCCTGCCCGCAGTTTGCACCTCGGTTTTGGTGTGATACGTAAGCTAGCACTAGCGTTGCCAACACGTCTGCTCTTTTTTTTTACTCGCCTTTGCATTCTCATGCTTGTTTTTAATCCCCATTTTTTCATTCTTTCTATCAAGAGAAAGGGAGAGAGATGGACCAAGAAAAAGAGGATAGCTGAAGTGCAGCTGAATTATTGTAATAGCGCGCTCAACACAAACAGATCCAGAGGTCATTAAAAATGCATCATCTTGTTTCAGCTTCCAAAAGAGGAAAGCACCAGGGAGCAGCAGACGGGTCACCACAGTGTGAACAGCCTTCTTAAGAAAACAGCCAAATTAAGCAGGAGGGATGCAGAGAAAAGGCTAATGGGCATGCTTCAGCAATTAGACGACAAAAGCAGTTCCTCACTGGGTCTAGCAGATGAACACAACATGACAACACATGCAGAAACACTGTTTATTGTAGAATAGCATCTTCTTTAGGCTGCACAGCGAGACATACGCATGCCTAATTCTAATGAACAAAACTCCAGCCTGGCATATGAATTTGCCAACGTCATTTAAAAACCATAAATGTTGGATTCAGAAACTCTGCACTTTTGAATTCTTGCTGTCTCTTTCATGGCACTGCTGATCAATGCTAATACTCAACCTGGATAAAGATGTGAAAGTGGCTCTGTATACACATCAGTCATCATATATTTACTGAATAACAATTAACAAAAATAAATAATTAGATGTTCCAAAGTACTGAAACATGTTTACCACAGAACATGGATAAATGCTGAAATATCCTTGAAATAATTACTATAACCAGTGAATTGGAGCTATAATACAATGTCTACAATGTCTATTTAGTCCTAAAAATATCAAGCTCTGTACTCAGATTTGAGTGGAGGTGGGCACAGCGTAAACAAGAGGTTGGCATGGTTAATGCTAAATGTCTTTTTATTTGCCTTCACTATAAATGAAGTAAAATCAAAAGTCTAATTAACCCTATTTTATAACAGACAAGATCTTAATTTGCTGCGCTCAACAAACAAGAGAAAAATGAAAGTTTGGAAGGTTTCTTATTAAATCATATTCCTTTTGATGAGTAGTAGATTACTTTGTGAATTTTGGTACAGTTTGTATAAAATTATGGAATATTTTGGAGATTAACATTGCATTTACATGTTGGTGTTACACCCAAAATATGAAGAAGTGGTGTTTAAGCTACAAATTGAAACTATGTTGACATTAACAAAATTAACTGTTTTCTTTAATGGGCAAGATGAATGGTTGAATTAAATCTATTCATTTTGATACAAAGAGAAGTTTATTCCATAGAATCCTCTAGGTTTTCCTTGGTGATATTAAATGCTGGACGGCCAAGAACTTCCTTCAATTAAATGAAAACAAAACTGAGGTTATTACTTCTGGTGCCCCCTCCCCTCCTAGAAGTTGGTACTCTGTCAGCATTTGTTTATTCAAGAAACTTGGCATCATCCTCCAGCAGTTAAAAAAAAAATTCTCAGAATGAACAGTTATTCATGCGTTTATTAGTTCCTGACTTGATTATTCCAACTCCTTTTATGTTGGGTTGCTTCAACCTGCCTTCAGCTGGATCAAATAGCAGCAGCTAACCTCCTCTGCTGGCTTCTCTCCATTGTTTACTAAGACTTAGAATAGATTTTAAAATCTCATTGATTATTTTCAAAGCTTTGCATGGTCCCACTCCACAATATATTCATAGCTTCCTTCACCCCTACTCTGCAACAAGATTCTCAGGTCCAGCAAACTGATCCTCGCAGCCCAAAGATCTCAAATGGAGTCTCTGTTGTAATCCCTAGGCTTTGAAATGGTCTCCCTCTCTATATTAGGTCTTCTCCGTCTATTTGCATTTTTTAAATCTTGTTTAAAGACCTTTTTATTGCCTGCGAGAGTGGGTAACGGAATTTGGCGTCTGGTGTTTGAAGCTATTGTCCATTTTTTTTCTGTTCATTTCAACTGTTGATTGTATATTTGCTGGTTTCTTCCTTTACTTTGTACAGCACTTTGGGTCGACTCATGTGTTTTAAATGTGCTTAATAGATACACTGATTTTGGACTTTTTCTTTTTTTCTATTATAATTCTATTCTATTCAAATTCTATTCAAATGAAAGATGAATAAATTACCTTGGAATGTTTCAGTTTTTCTCCACCAGCAGTTGAATTTTATGTTCAGAGAAGAAGGTCTGTATATGCTGACTTGACTCTAATTGATTGAATGGAAATGTGTGGAATAATTGAATTAAGTTGATGCTACAAACTAATAATTAAGGTGATAAAACCTGAAATTCCATTGTTTTCAGTGAAACAGAGACCAAATTCTGCCACCATCAACAGTAATGTCTGTTTACTGCAGTGCAGAGCAGAATATTCAATAAAGATAAACCAGATATAACCAGATATTGATTTTTCTTTAAACACAGGTGGTGAAACTGATAGCTGAAGTCTAGACATACATGTTTAGTATACATACTATTTGAAATGTCTGTTCAAAACACTTTTAGGGCAAAACTACAGCTAACACTAATGCTTTGCAAACAAACAGTAATGTAGGCAAGTAATGAGTTTTTTTTTATTTATTTTTTTGGTACCTCTTTACAATAAGATTATCCTTATAAAGGGTTTATAAATGATTTATAATCAGGTTGTTAATTAGGTTAGAGACAGTTTATAAATGATCAATAAGCAGTTATAAACAAGGTATAACAATGGTCATACATTGATGGAGGCTCACTATTTGGTAACATCGGTTGTTTTAATGGTAGTAGCATGTTAACAAAGACCTGATGAAGCTGACAGTTTAACATTCTGCCTGAGAAAGAGACAAG
>JBBPCZ010000115.1:39481315-39497370 GCA_037974445.1 Brycinus macrolepidotus | reverse complement strand
GTTCGAATCCCAAGACTGCTAGTGGCACCTCTGAGGTACCCTTGAGCAAGGTACCATCCCCACACACTGCTCCCCGGCCGCTATGTTCCTGGCTGCCGGCTGCTTCACTTGGGTGAATGGGTTAAATGCAAAGAACAATTTTGTGCTGTTCACACTGTGTGCTGTGGTGTGTTAACATATGACAAAACTGGTCACTTTACATTTTACTTTACACTTTTCATAAGTAATGTTCTAATAGTAATAATAAATTGATGTTAATATTATTAAGTACTGTACAAATACCTTTGTTAACAATTCAATCAAGGTTTACTTTGCCTCTTTTACTTGGTATTCTATTAACTGGAAGAGTGACCTTGATATTAATATTACTAAAAACTGTAAAATAGCTTTGTTAACAATACAATCAGCATCTACTTTGTCTTTTTACTACTTTGTACTCTACTGACTGGAAGAGTGACCTTGATGTTAATATTATTAAAACCTATAAAAATACCTTTGTTAACAATACAATCTATGTTTACTCTGTGTCTTTTCTAGGTATTCGATTGACTGGAAGAGTGACCTTGACAGTTTCTTTGACATCGACCCTGTGACAGGAACCATCTCCATCAGCGAGTTACTGGACAGGGAAAGTATAGCCCAACACAACATTTCAGTTGTGGCAACCAAAGTTAGTAAGTATGCCTCAACTTTACTCAGGTGCCCTTATTTTTATAGACAGAAAATGTTAGCTTTCTGATATACGGCAGTATCATTACAATTGATAGTAAATCTGTATGGTCACAGCATCATTTACAGTCAGCTGTAAACTATGACGACTCCCCTGAATGTGCTCCATGGGTGCCGTGTCTTTCTTGTCTTGTTGACCTCCTAAATTTAACAAGCGACTTACCTCCTGTCTACACCCTTCAGCTGTTGGCAATAAAGCATTTCTATTTGCCAATTTTATTATACAAACAAGGAATGTTCTTGTTTAGCTTCCCAGACAGCTATCAAATATTAATGACAAAACAATTTTTAACACCTTGTTATGTATTTAGGGACTGTGGTGCTAATTTGAGAAGACATCAACTACAAACTTTTAACGTCTTCTCAGTAATTGTGTTTATGTCAAGATGACATGGGCTACATGCCAACCCAAAAGGCTACAGATTCACTGACATCAAGTCATCAAATCCTCTAACAAGTCGTGGAAGTCATTATGTTTGAGCCGATATGGTGCTCAATCAAAATTACATACGCAACACTCTACATTCATTAGTGTAGAATGGGGAAGAGAGGTCATTAAAAGTTGAGCTCTTATCACCATGGTAACAGGCATTACTAACTGCCTCTCAAGGTTGCGGTACTGATATGCTAATCGAGATTTGCTAATTTGCCGGTTTGACAGGAGGCTACTTGAGACAGGCATGTAAAACTTCTCCTCTGCAGAGGGAGATGTCCAGTCAGTGCTGGAAGCTCACATATATTAATATGTAATTTTTTTATTAGTATTATTATCAGGATCTTGCAGACTGTATTATATTCTGCTCAAAGGCCCTATATCAAATCCTACTGACTCTGTCAAATTGTAGAACATCAAATCCTACTGACAGTGTCAAACATGTAGAACGTATATATATAAATGACTTTGACAGGGACCAAACCGTGAGGGCAAAACAGCTGGGTCAGAACATCTCCAAAACGACAGGTCTTGTGGGGTGTTACCTACCAAAAGTAGTCCAAGGAAGGACAACCGGTAAACTGATGACAGGGTCATTGCCGCCTACGGGTCATTGATTCCCTGGGGAGCAAAGGCTAGCCTGTCTGATCTGATCTGATCTCACAGAAGATCTACTGGAGCACAAATTGTTGAAAACATTTATGCTGGTTGTGATAGAAAGGTGTCAGAAGACAGAGTGCATCACAGCTTGCTGTATGTGGGTCTGTGTAGCTGCAGACCAGTCAGAGTACCCATGCTGACTCTGTCCACCACCAAACGCACCTAAAATGCGCATGTAAGCATCAGAACTAGACCATGACCAATGGAAGAAGGTGGTCTGGTCTGACGAATCACATTTTCTTTATATCACTTGGAAGTCAGGGTGGATGTGTGTCACTTACCTGGGTAAGATGTGGCACCAGGATGAACCATGGGAAGAAGGTGAGCCAGCAGATGTAGTGTGATGTTTTGGGAAATGTTCTTCAGGGAAACCTTGGGTCCTGCATTCATGTGGATGTTACTTTGACACCTACCTAAACATTGTTTCAGACCAAGTTCACCTCTCATGGCAAAGGCGTTCTCTAGTAGCAGTTGCCTCTTTCAGCAGAAAAATGCGCCCCTCCTCACTGCAAAATATTGTTCAGTCAGGGTTTGAGGATCATGACAAAGAGTTCAAGGTGTTCACTTTCAAGTTACCAAGATGTCAATCTGACTGAACATCTGTGGGATGAGCTGGACAAACTATTCCAAACCACAGATGCTCTTCATACAGACATGCACAAATTGTCTGATATCTACCACACCAGAATTGTAAAATGTTCCATTTTTTTAATTATTCAGGTATTCTCCTTGAAGAATTTAGTGCATGTTTGTGTACTACTTTCCTTTCTGTGGGACTCACTTCTTAACATCAGTCAGGACCCTTCCTGTCAAAGTAGACAGTTCTTGGTCACATTAAGCAATGAAACTCAGCTGACTCTCTGAGGCAGGCACAAGACTAGATTAGATTTATATATTTTTATATATGACTCTAGACAAATGGCCTTAGGCCATTAGACTGCTATACACCATTAGACATCTGAGCACTCCAAATTTGTTTTTCACTCTGTGATGCTAGTCTTTGCAAGTTCCTTGACTGATGTGTCCTAGCACATGTGGGCAAAGAAACTCAGCCTGTGTCACTGAGTTGCAAGGAGACTTCTGTTCTCTCTGCAGTTATCAAAGAGGTGCAGAAAGTCTTGCAGCTTTCACATAAACGCATATCACCATACCTCTCTCTCTCTCTCTCTCTCTCTCTCTCTCTCTCTCTCTCTCTCTCTCTTTCTCTTCCTCCTGTTATATTTAAGATTCAAGTCCAGGTGTAGCTCCAGATGTTGCAAGATTACAACATTAGAAGTCTGCAATAATAGTGCTGAGAGCAGCATATGAGCAGATGAGTCAGCACTGCTTTGTAAAAAATTGCACTTGTTGCTTGTAAGGAGAACTGAGCTTTTCAGACCTTGTTTCGGTTAGTGCAGCAAATGTTTCCTAATTAGAGGACAGTCACACTGTAAACTTTGATTTTCATACAAAGCTACGCTCTGTGTCTTTGCCTTTGCCCTGACGTGATTGTCAGTAATCAGCCTATTATGAGAAAAAGTTATGTTTGGCCTCTGATGGACTCTGTTTAATACAATACACATCCAGGTTTCTCTCATCAGACTCTTGCACCATCTAGTGGATACAATGATATAATCAAACCCAGTCTCAAAGGGAAACTATGGAATATGAAATATTAAAACAAAAATTGGCTTAATACTGAGATTTAAACAGGAGAATTGAAAAACATGGCTCTTACCCAACAAAACAACACAAATTTATAACATATACTCTTCGCTATTATTCACTTGTCCCTAAATAGCAATTGATTGAGAAAGCCTGATTGATTACAAGTATCACAGTTCACTAAATAAATGAAAAGTGCACTTTAAGACATTCCCTGATAATTTACCAAAGAAATGAGTTTGCTTTGCTTAAGTTTTGTGTGAAAACAGTGTCAAAAAAGAGTCATCGACTCCAAACAAAAGTAAAAACCCTTTTGCATATTTAGAAGTCCATAATCACATTTCCTTTATCAAAACATATTTATCTTCTTCTTTACTTTGCTGTTGCCCTGAAGACAAAGAAAAAGAAAAGAAAGAAAACAAGGGCATTAGAGAATGATGATCTGTCTAAAATGTCTGACAAACTGGTGACAAACTGCAACAATAACCTTTTCTCTTGACAGCACTTGTCTGGATTTTAGACTGCTGGCAATGAGCTGCACTCCAAACGCTGACATTCAGCCTCCCGCCAGATACCACAGCCATATTTCGGCTTGGTCTGGAAACGAAGCAGTCATTTTGGGCGTCTGGCTTATCATTTCAAACAGGTGGTACTTTACTCACATAATAATAATTTCCAAAGGCCAAATTGGGAATCTTAAAATTTGCCAAATGTTTAGCTTTAAAATATTCTCCCCTTTGCTTATTAGCAAGAAAGCTTTGAAGAGCAGCTGCTTGTCATTAAAAGATAACTAGTCAGCAAAGCTTTACTGCTACACACACATTTTTTAAATTGGAATGATTCCAAACTAGGGGTGGGCAAAATGACTGTATGTTACAGTTACCATTATAATACATTATACATTAATACACATGCATCATTGTAAAGTAATACACATATATAAATGACTCATATGCTTCTAGTGTTCATTCTTTGGAGCTCTAGATCCCAACTGACCAACTGCATCCTTAAAAATAAGGCAGATTAGACAATTTGCAATGATCACTAATGGTCTTTAGAAACTTTACATAGTCACAGAGGCTGTTACACCTTGCATTAACTTGTGTTTCATAATTCACTTGTATAGTATTTGTTTATACATCTATGTCCAATTTGTCTTCTATATTATTTACAGTAATTCCTGTTATTTCATTTTTTTTTTTATCAAGCATTTAGATGATCTCCATCATCTATCATAGTGATAGGTCTCTGTAATCATTCTGGTGGCTAGACTACTGTTTTTTTGGGGGGTTTTTTTGCATGTACTGGAGTTCTGATTGTGTTGTATAAGCTACTGGATGCCTCCAATTCCCAGAGTAATAATAAAGAATGTACCTACCAACCTACGTACCTACCGACCCACCCACAAAGGCAATATTCCATTGAAATCAAAGTGGCCAGACGATCACATTTTACTTGTTTAAACAGCACATCAGCACACATGCATTTCTGTTTTCCGTTACCATAGAAATCAACACGCTTGGCTTGGACACACTCATCAGTCCAGAGTTCAGAGAGACTGTTGGTTTAGAAGTCCAGCCATGCAATACACCTTGCATTTCCTTGCTTATTCTCCCACCTTCTGGTTGGCACTCAACAAAGGCAGATCCACTTACATGATTGTATCCTGATACAGAAAACACATTCCACTTACACTTGTACTGAATGTAGTCTATTCACCTCCCATTGAAGTTTGAGTGGTCTGAACATAATCTGATCGCAGTGCATCCTGGATGTATTTACACCTGACTTTTCAAGCTTTCAGGAGAAATTTGATCACAAAAAACGAACATGCACTGATTCGAGGTGTTAGCAGCCTCTTTCCACACACCTCAGAACAATGAACATACATTCATATATAGGACTCCTCATTAAAATTAAATTTTTTGAGGATTTTCAAAGTCAAAATAGGTCAATACATCCTTGACAGGGAACAAAGTGAACTGAATTAATTTCTATTTACTGAGATTTACATATTTCAAAAATAGGACATACATAATACATGTAATACAACTGTGCACAGGCCACATTTTATGTTTTATAATTTAATTTTTTCATGTTTTTTTTCTTTAGTTTGTTATTTTCAGCAAATAAACAGTATTGCATTGAAATACATACTTGTGTCTCATCTATTGGGGATGTCATGATGTTAAATTTTTTGCAATATTGCCCCACTTGTTCCAGAGTAAGGTGACTTTCTTACCACGTCGTGACCTCTAGTGCACATAGAGCCACATAGACATGTGTAAAAACACGTGTGTAAAAACATGTGCATGCGCACACACAAACAAAACCACACAACTCTATCTTGCCAAGAAGATTGCTTTTCTCCTTCAAGGTCACCCAAATGTCTTGGTTGTATATGGGACCCCAGGGGAGAGGAACATAGATCTCTTTCCCTCTAAGCCATCCCTTTAGCCACCCCCGGCTCATATCACACATCAGATCCATAAAGGTCCATTCCTCACTGATGCCCACCTGCACTGCACACAGTCAGGATTCACACAGTGTCACTGAGATAAGTAATCAAATCCACACCCATGCAAGCACAAGACAATATTATTGCATGTCTGGCAGGGTCCATTTAGCCTCAGCAGTCATGATGGCATTTGCTTCTCCATTTCAGGCAAAATGATATTCAATGAAAAGTCTTAATTCATTCTAGTCACATAACTGTGTATCTTGACAGCAGAAGTTATGGCAGGTCTTTTCAGACCAGTCACCCAAGCCAAATCAAATGGCTTAAAACAGAGTATACAATCATTCAGAACTCATATTCCATGAGTTAAGTGCAACTGATCATCAATCATAATGGAAACTAGTATATACAGGCCACTTATTAACAGTCATGTCAAAATTTTATCCAATAAATAATTCTGTGCATTCACTTAGATTTATTACCCACTGACATTATCATAGCATGTGTAGACAAAGTAGTAAATGTGCTTAATCTGACACTGATTCCAAATGCTTCTAACCTGCTTCTGCTTTGCGTAAGATTTATGTTTAGCAAAGCTTTTGATGTCTCCATGTTGACAGATGTACAGTAAGATGTAGAAGGAGATTTCTGATCATGGCCACATGGTGCCAGTATTACACCGTCAATGACTTCCATTCTAATTTTGCACCCAGCCCCACTTCTGAGCATCTACCGCACTGCAGAGTGAAGCACCGACTCTAATCTATGAGACGAGTTGCTTTGCTGATCTGACTTTAACAGACATAATTCTCAACAAGAGCTCATTTAGATCACAAAGTGTGGTTGACTCCACCTGTGATATCCCATTTGTTGAAATCCCCATCACAGCCGTGTTTGCTCAGAGACAAGTTAGTCCCCTGTATTATTATTTCCATTAAAATCAGTATCGTTCATACACTTCATTTTTGTTCTGTGTTTTTATTTTAGAGGTTCCAGTCACGTTCAACAGCATTTATCCTAGCTTTCCGGAAAAAAGTGTCTTTTTTCTTCAACAAAAGTCGTTTTAAAATGCACATCTAACTGTGAAACTGTGAAATCAGCTGACATCTAAAGCATTTGTAATTTAAACACTAGTTCTTAGAAAATGATAACTTCCTCATGATGATGTAGACACTCCACTACGATAACAAGCCATAATTCAGCACATGAGGAGATTAAAGCTGAACGTGAAGATGAGCCATGCAGTGTGTATACACTGGACAGTCAGTTAAACTTTCCTCTTTTCTTTCCTCTCTTTGTAGATAATCCAGTGCTGACCAGCAGAGTGTCTGTCACAGTTCATGTCTTGGACGTTAATGAGTTTCCTCCAGAGCTCGCTGTACCGTACGAGACCTTTGTGTGTGAAAGTGCCAAAGTGGGACAGGTGAGCGTAAATCAGTACATGAGTCTCTCACTGAGTCAGTCACAGTCTGTCAATCTCTCTCTCTCTGTCTTTCTTTCTCTTTCCCTCTCCCTCTCTCTCACACACACACGCACACACACACACACACACACACACATGTACTATGTGCAGAGAAGGAGAGAGAGAGAGAGAGAAGGAAGGAGGGAAAGAGAGAGAGAAGAGAGTGAGATAGAGAAACAGAAAATAGAGCAAGACAGAGAGAGAGCAAGAGAGAGAGGAGAAATTAAGCAAGCGAGAGAGTGAAGGTGGGAGGGAAAGAAGGTGAGAAAGTGGGGAAAGAAAAGAGTGGGACAGAGAAACAGAAAAGAAAGCGATAAAAAGAGAGAGAGAGAGAGAGAGAGAGAGAGAGAGAGAGAGAGAAGAAATTAAGTGAGCCTGAGAGAAGTAGGGAGTGAAAGTGAGAAAGAGACTGGGATAAAGAAACAGAAAAGAAAGCGATAAAGAGAGAGAGAGAGAGTGAAAAAAATTAAGTGAGCCTGAGAGAGAAGGAGGGAGGGAAAAGAGAGTGAGAAAGAAAGTAAGAGAGAGAAAAAAGAGACAGAGAGAAACTGGGTGAGCGAGAAGGTGAGGGGGAGAGAATGCATGTTTGCATGTCAAAATCCAATTCTGGACTAATGAGCCGTTTAAGATGATGTATAACACTCCACACACCAGCACACTCATTACAGTGACAGGGCAGCTGTGGCCACACGTGTGTGTGAGTTATAGGTGTAGTGGAGGAAGAACAAGGGCTGTGAGTGATAAAGATGAAGGCCTTGCCCTGCAAATCAGTCAGTTTCAGATCTAGTGGCAGTGCTGCTGCTATGATACAGTGAATTAGATGCATTGCCATCTGTATGGACAGTTTTCTTCTGACACCTTTCCATTAGTTTTGATCTCAAGCAATGACAAAAAATGATTGTAAATAAACTGTGAGTGTGTGTGTGTATAAGTGTGTATGTATATACACTATAATACTAACTACTCATACAGGAGGCACCTGATCCAAGACCAACACTTATTGCGGACTGTGTCCTTCTCTCACTGCGTTGTATAAGTGAAGTATTATCTGTGGCTGTTCTCTGTTTGGATTTCTGGGCTTCTGACATGTTTTCAATGAGGGATTAGCTGTAGCTGTTTGGTGTTTGGATTTCCATCACAATTATGTAGCTCGTTGAGATGATTAAGTACATGGCAGCCATCAGGTGCCGGAGCAGCATGCGCTGATGGATGCACATGATTTGATGGTCGTGTGTGTATAAGTGTGTTAGCGCAGTGCTAATCTTCTTGTTTGACACGCACCTGTAGTGCTCGCAGCAGCCCTGCAGCAGGTGATGCAAACAGCGGGGTGGGACGAGGCAGGAAAAACACATTCAGTAAAGTAAAAGAGAGGTGTGTGCTGTTACAGCATGAGGCAGATCATGATCACAGATAGGGCACCGGGAGCTGAGTGTGCATTCGATGCAAAGGAGCGGCAGTGGAAGGCAGTAGAAAGCCAGTGGTTTTAGTAATATTGTGACATTTTTATTTTATTTATTATTTTTTTGCCCACACAGCAAAACTCTGCCTATGAAGGTGACAGATCTAAACTCATCAATATACAAAATGATGAAGCAAGCATGGCACCAATCAATGGGACAAACTATTTACAAATTCCATTGCAATTTGGTGTTCACAGTGACAAGCTGAGGCTTGCTACTTAGAGTACACACTACCAGTCAAAAGTTCAGGCACACACTGAGATTTTCTACATTTACATATTACTCGTGTAATTTACCAAAAAATGCATTCAAAATTCTTTGCTTACAAAGAAATTTACAGTATGTTCACTTCTGAGTACCTTCATTAAATGTCATATTTTTATTCATCACTACTGACCTATAAAAGGCCACCTAATATAATTATAATTATAATGTAGATCACCAGACAAGTGCTGAAACAGTTAAGGAGTGCATTTAAAGTTAAAGGACAGACTAGAATTTGACTCTGCATCACCACACAACCAGTTAATAGGAGTCAGACATGCTCTGTTACAGATTCTTTCATCTTATAAAGGAAACTTGTTTTATTTGACATATTTCCACTTACAGTTGTTTACTCAACAACTTCCCCGTGTTTAACAATAATACAAATCTGCAGTTTATGAAAAAAATGAATTGATAAGTGGTAAAAACCTGTAGTGCAAAAACATTTGACTGGTAGTGTATATTTACAGAATTTGGCAGACATTCTTATTCAAAATGATGTACATGGGTATTTTGTGGTCTACAAAGAAAACAGGTCACTCACACTAGTAAACCCAAAATTACATTAAGAGTGGCTAGCAAACTGGGATTCTACCAGGGTTGAAGTTAGTGCCCCACCAGGGCCGAATCAGATCACAAAGAGACACATTTTTTTAGCTGTGAAAGTTAATTAAGTTAGTTTAGGCCATATATGTGTAGTTATTATCCTAAGTGCTCATTGAAGAGGATGGTCTTTAGCAGGGCCGGCGTCAGAGCGGATCTACCGGGCTGGCATCTAACTGATCGTGAACTATATTCATATGGTGGGTGCTGGAGCGTGTGTAGGGGGGGCGTGGCGACTCGCTAGGGGGGGCAATGCCTTTGAATGCCCCCCCTTGACGCCGGCACTGGTCTTTAGTCACCATTAGAAGACAGCAAGCGACTCTAATGGTCAAGGGAAGTTCATTCCACCACTTCGATGCCAAAACTGAGAATCTTGATGCAAGTCTTAATGCAAACTTTTGAAAAAGTGTGGCTCAAGCTGGGCTTGATAGTCTAGGAAGGAAAGCTGTGTCCTGTGGTATGATCATTGCTGGTCTGCCTAATGTTGTAAGAATAATATTGTTAGTTTCATGCAATAAAACTGCATTTGGCTTGTTAGGTGTGTAGGTGTGACTTAAATCATAATGAAACTAATACTGTTTAACTCTCAATGCAGGGTTAAAATAGTAAAATATTAAGATATGTTGTTAAAACATATCTCAACATAATTTATTTCCTATAAAAATCCATTAGTCATTAGTTGCAATTGTTTTAGATGCCCACACATTTTAGAGAGACCGAATGGTTGCACTTGATGAAAATCCTGGTTGTTTTGAACAGCTCAATGTAGGAAAAATAAATAAATAAATAAATAAATAAATGCTGTGATTCTAGGTGTGATTCCAATTTGAAATGCTATAAAGAGACTGTTATTAAACTTTACAGCTTGTCTAGTGAAATTAAAGAACAGGAAAGGCTGATATGTTTGGTGAAGCACTACTTGACCTACTGAGGGGATTCACAGGAAAATATTAAAAGAGAAGATAGCAGGAAAGAAAGCCCCAAGACACAGGAGGGCTGATACATCTGCAGTACACCACATGCTCTCTCTCACTCCTACCACACTTAAAGAGAAAGATAATCAAAATCATTCTGTGCATCAAATTATATGATCTAATAAAACTGTGGTGCATTCACAGGTGATTCAGATCATCAGCGCAAAAGACCAGGATCTTCCCATGAAAGGACAGAAGTTCACCTTCAAATCACCACAGGACGGGATGAAGAGCAAGAACTTCACTATCAAAGACTTTGGGAGTGAGTCTCGTTTCAGCCTCTTGAGTTCTAGTGTTTTTTTGTTTTTTTTTTTAAACAGCTTGTCCGACAGTAGTAAAGTTTTCTGTGTGTTACATTTGAAACATTATCCCTTCCAAAAGAAGCCGCAACACAGACTTTAAATTTCAAATATATCACAGTCATGTGAACAATCCCACCTCCACAGCTTCCACATACAAGGGCGTAAAATACTATCAAGTACTGTAATTGCAAAGATTTTTACATTTTGTTTACTGCTGTGCACAAAATTCAATAAACAGGACTAAATAAGCTCTATGAAACATGTAGTTGGTCAGTGTTCTTTAGGTACTGATGATATTCACAAAATGCTCAGGAAAGCTTACATCATAATAAAGATAAATATCATAATGCCCATGCTTCCTCAGACCTAAGACCAATTTCAGTATCTTAAGAAAACAATAACCTTTTTTGCAAACTTTGTATTCAAGAGAAAAAGTTGACATTTCTTATTCAAAAAAGTGTAAATTTAAACTTTCAACATCTCTTCATATTAAGAACAATCCCAATAACAAACTGAAACACACACACACACACACACATACACACACTTCTCATACTTGTCTTACAGTTAAAAAGTCTAAAACTGTAACTCATGTTTTTAATGTTTGATTTATTTTTGAACTAGCTGATGCACCTTGTTCTTGTAATTCTTTATCAATCCACACATGGATGGATTTAAATGTTTGCTTTATAGTTTTAGCTATAGGCTTTGTTTTGTTGCTGTTGCTAGATGCTGTCTCACCCTCTCTTCAACTTCTTGCTACATATCCACATCCTGACATGCTCTTAATGTTCTCAAGGCATTTTAATAACAATTTCTGTTATCATGTTGTTCTTGGGTGGCATGGTTATGCAAGCATTTCTAAACTGTTTTTGCAGTCTTTTCAAAAAATGTGGGTGAGGATTATATTGAAAACAGAATAGGGGAGGTGTGTTCTCAGAAATATCCAAATACATAGGGATGAGACTTAAAATAGAATGATACACCTATAGATGCTTCTGTAAACGTCAAGGAATAAAGAGAAAAACATGCCTGCCTGTGACAGACAAAGCAACTTTACTGTTGCTTTCATTATAGGGGGCCCATGGTCAGGAAATCACGTTGACACAGGTCAAGCTGTATAGTTAAAGGGCAAAAACCCATCATTACAGGCTACAGTCTTGTAAACGCAGCCTTAAACCATTACAATCCACCGCTGGATGATACTCCTCTAAACTCTACCTAAACCCAAGGCCACCTCAATTATTCAACATCCCTTTAGCTATTGCTGTTCTGGGGTCAGTGAGAGGGCATGAGCCCTCATAAAAACTACAACTGTCCATTCTGACAAGTGCTGATGAGGTAGAGACTGGAGGGTGGTCTCAGCAAGTCATGCCGTGCTCTTCAGGAAATTACTCAACTCGACTACAAAGAACAGTTTTCCATGCCTAAAATATCAGGTCACAGTCAGAAATAAAAAGGTTCTGGGTGTTATTTCAGAGAGGGCCCACCAGTGTTCTTCAGAAAACCCACTTTGGTAGAACACAACATGCTATTAGAGGCTGCTGAGTTCAGCGGGGCTGTGTCACTACCTTTCAATTGCAGACAAGTACGATAAACGGTCCAGTGACAAAAGTTTCATGTTGGTTGGGTCCTATTGCTAAGCAAATCTGACCTTGGCTAAAAGCTGGAAAATTTATAGTTTAGGTTAAAACCAGCTGGTGGGGTGGCTGGTGGCCTGGTGGTTGGGGAGTTGCCCCTGCGATCGGAAGGACAACCAAACCCAGGACCCACCAGTGGCACCACTGAAGTACCCTTGAGCAAGATACCATCCCCACACACTGCTCCCCGGGTGCTGTGTTCCTGGCTGCCTGCTGCTTCACTTGGTGAATGGGTTAAATGCAGAGAAAGACTTTCACTTTGTTCACACTGTGTGCTGTGGTGTGTTCATGTGTCACTGTAAGGGGCCACTTTACTTTAATCAATGTTAGATTTAAAACCATATTGAGTATTAATGCCTTTTCTTTCAATCCAGATAACACGGCAGGTATTGTGACGCTGCGCAGTGGTTTTCGGCGACGCACTCAGGAGATATACCACCTCCCAGTGGTGATCGAGGACAGTGGTTTACCAGTAAAAAACAGCACCGGTACCCTGACCATCCGTGTGTGTGCCTGCAATGCTGATGGATCTCTCCTTACCTGTAACGCAGAGGCCATCTTCCTCCCTGTGGGGCTCAGCACCGGAGCACTTATCGCCATTCTGCTCTGCATCGTCATACTGCTGGGTGAGTGAATTATTGGTTGTCATACCAGAGGGAAGCAGCACTGTCAGATTCAATCTACGCTGAGGTTATGCTACATCCACCACTGTTTGTCAGCAAACTATTTCACACAGTGTGAAGATGGGATTATAAAGCTTGTATATGTACAGCCCATCTTTTTTGTGTTTTATTTTTGCTGCATCTCACTTGTTTCCAAGCTATAGATCATGAATTCATGATATACCTCTTACAGGTCCAGCCTCATAGATCTTTTGTGTGAACATGCAGTGGTATGCAGATTAGGAACCAATTCACACACTGTGCTTGCTGTTAAGTAGCATGACTATCCATGTTAAAAGAGTACACAATTTTGCACACATAAAATAAAAAAAAAATAGTATATGTGAGGATCTGAACACAGGGGAGTTAAATAAAACGGTAACACTTTACTATATGACTACACTTATAAATGGTTTATAAATGTTTTATAATCAGGTTGTTAATTAGGTTGTAGACAGTTTATAAATCATTAATAAGCAGTTATAAACAAGTTATAACAGTTGTCATACATGCAGGCTCACTAGTTCCTTAGCTTATCTTGTCCCTTTCTCAGACAGAATGTTAATCAATCAGCTTCAAAAGGTTTTGTTAGTATGCAACAACCATCAAAACACTGCCAAATAGTGAGCCTGCATCAATGTATGACAACTGTTAGAACTTGCATACAACTGCTTATTTATGATTTATAAACTGTCTACAGCATAATTAACAACCTGATTATACATCATTTATAAACCCTTTATCAGGGTAGCCTTATTGTAAAGTGGTACAAATAAAACAGTGTAAAGAATATTTTGAGATTTAGAAAAATAAAATCTCAGTTTAAAATCTGGTGCAATCTAGGAATAGGCTTAATCGCTGTCCAGGAATTCACCCCTTAAGATGCTGGAATGTAAAACTGTTTTCTTGGCTCATTGCAGAGTTAAGGAAAGCTGCCTGCTACTGGATGGAAGACTGAGTGGATTAAAATTAGGAGGCTATTGGAGTATACTAAACTTGTTTAATTAAAACACACATTAATTAAGCGGTGGGACATCAGCCAGGCTGGTTTGGCATGGAGGAGGATGGCAGGCCCTAACTCCTCAAGTCTCATTACCTCACGGTCATGAACTGAGTTACTCCCTTCTATAACATCACCATCAAGGTCAGAGAAGCAAAGACTCAGCTCCAGTTTTCTGCAGCGATAACTCAATCTGCATAAAGAACGGAGAAGGGAGCTTTTATTGCCTCCTCACAATGGCGATTTGTGTGAGATAGTTGGTCATTAAGACGATCTAAGCACTGGCGTGTCCCTGACTGAACCAGAAACAGAAACAAGTTCCCTTCCAGATGATTTTGAACCATTAATCCAGGCCTATTAAACATCAGATTCGGGGAATTACAATTATCCCGATCCTTTAGGGCTAAGCATCTGCTGCTAGACCCTAGTAGCAAGCTACTAACAGAGTATTTTTCACTAAAAGTTATGAATCAATTTGACAAACAAGTTCAAAAAGAAAAAATATACTGCCTGAGAATAACTGTTAATTCAGTACACTGAACATTTGAACTCTTTGAATTTGAGCCAGCTCTCGGTAAGCTAAAAAAGCTAAGAATGAGCCATTTGACTGAATAACACTAGCCATTATCTGTATTAATGTGTACTTATTCATAAAAGGACTCATTCAATATCCTTCATTTTTCTTGTATTTTCCCTTTTTCCATAAATGTTTACTTATGATTGTAGTATAGTTCTATGTACCATGACCTCTTTCTAACCTGGCTTTATCTCTTAGAATTAAGCATTTTTATTACTGCGCCTTTAAAACTGATACACGTAAATGGCCTCTTTTTCAAATGGCTGCTCTATATTATCCATCATTTTAGACTGAAACATTGCTGAATAGAGGAATATAGGTAAATAGGCTGATTTTCACACCACAGAAACAGTGAATTGAAAATGCTGCTTAGTTTATATATATGGACCACATGGATTAGGGAGTGAACAGTTTGTTTGTTGTTTGTTTAACTGTGTTTAAGTACTACATTATACTCTTATTTAAAGGACAATTTGGCTTTTCGTTAAATGAGTTTTTTATTGCTAAATTATTAGTTATATCATGCCCTATCTTGGTGCCATTACAATTAACTGCAAGATGACTGTGATTAATATAAGCTAATTATGTAGGTGGTTTATGCTGGTTATGATTGGCTGAGAGGAGTAGATGTGTAAATCATCACAAATAGATACAGAGGTTAATGATACATGGGGCATCAAGTAATTTATAGTAGTTTGACAGGAAATTATATATTATAGAGACACGTGCTAACTTTACAATAGAGATGACAGGAACCAGGGGTCGCAATGTCTACAACACAAAAGCATTCATTTTTATATGTGATGTTGATAATAGTAAAAAAAAAAAAAAAGGTTGTGAATCTGAAAAAAAGAGATTTTCTTTAAAGACTATTTTGGCTCTCTGCCATTAATTAAACATAATAATAATAATAATAATAATAATAATAATGACGAACAAAAAAACATTTAAAGATGAAATCTTATCTCAGAACTACTGTAAAAGGATGACTTCAGGACCAGCCACCATATTTGTAAATATTTCATGCTATATGTGAGGTACACTATATAGACAAAAGTATTGGGACACACCTGTTTTTCTGTGTTTGGGTGATGCCCCTTACTTCCAGTTAAGGGCAGTCTTAATGCTTCAGCAGACCAAGACATTTTGGACAACGCCATGCTTCCAACTTTGTGGACACAGTTTGG
>JBBPCZ010000115.1:39437399-39451118 GCA_037974445.1 Brycinus macrolepidotus | reverse complement strand
CGGATCAGCTGGGCTGTCTAAAGGGAGTCTTAATGAGTCCAACGGCGACCTCTAGCGGCCGCCGACCAGTCATGACACTAACCTAACTAACTTGTTAGCAATGGCCTGGTTCACCTTTGCATTTCTGCATTTCCCACAGCGTTAGAAAACTCCCATTGAAATTGATCTTCAGCTCAAACAGATAGCAGTGCTTGTACTTTGCCAACTTCCCAGTTGTTAGTTTGTATCTCCATTTTTTTTTTTTTGCCTGGATGGTAAAAACCAGTGGCTTCTTCAGTGGCCTCTGTCCAAGGCTGTCTGTTGTCATGACAACATTTTTGTCCAATCAGAAAGCACAGCTGTGGCCTCCTTTTGGCCCTGCCGTCGAACACGGGTGCGGCTTGGGTACGGGTTGTTTTACTTGTAATGAAAAAACATTTCTTCACGGCACAGCGCGTTTCCTTGTGCCAGTGGAAAAGTGCAATTTTTTGCCCCTAGGCATGATTTTGTGCATCTGCGTCTGCCTTGTGATGGACAGATAACCTATCTAGGATGTTTATCCAACTTTCACCCTATAAGCTCTGGGATAGGCTTTAGCACCCCCCTGTGACTCTGGTTAAGATAAGAGGTTCAGGAAATGCATGCATGCATGAACAAATGAACGTGCGAGCGAACTAATTCATGTGAATGGATGTGGCAAGTGGTTCTATAGCACAAAAATATGGGCTAAGAGTGAACACCCTTGGCATGTTCCTCGTCCAAGTGGAAAGTAAATATGTGTTATTTGTCAAGACAGATCCCTGGGGAGAGGAGTACAATAACTTAATCCAAGATATGAAATCTGAGCCAAAAACAGTTTTTAAGATGTAAATTAAGTAACCCCATTCCACACAAACAAAGGCTTTTTCTCATTGAGTGAAATGATTACTGAGACTGACCAAGACTGAGTTGTATTAAATAGAAGTCTAAAGTGAGTTTTTTAATAAAATCAGTCTGACCACAGACTATTCAGGATGGTAGAACACTATCCAGATGTAAAGCTAGACATCCAGCTAAAATGTTACATCCATATTGAGAAGGCTTGATGACTACAATTTAGGGGATCTTTTTTCAGAAGAAGCAGTGTTGATGCTTGAATGAATATAAATGCTTGACAGACTTTCCTTGAACAAGCAAGGGGTTCATTTAGGAGATATTTTTTAAATAAAATTATATGGGAAAACTTTCAGGTTCAGGAATTGTCCTGCTCTGCAAGGACATAATTGCAAGATCAATTTTATTATGGATGAAGCATATGATCTGTATAATTTAAGAATCTGTCCCCTTACATATGCTTTTAAATTTTCTTATAGTAAAGATGGTGGACAAGCAGGTGTACATTAGTATCAAAAAATACATTACGTTATATGTTAAAACTACCTGCCTAATATTGTGTAGGTCCTAATCATGCCACCAAAACATCCCTGACCCATTGAGCCATGGACTTCACAAGACCTGTGAAGGTGTGTTGAAGAATCAGGCACTGTAAGATGTGAGATAGATCCTGCCTTGGATCAGACTACTTTGTCCAGCACATCCCACTGACTGAGATCTAGAGCCCAAGTCAACGCCTTGAACTTTTTATTATATTCCTCAAACCATTCCTGAACAATGTGTACAGTGTGACAGGGTGAATTATCCTGCTCAAACAGGACACTGCTGTTAGGGAATGCCATTGCTATGAAGGGGCAGACTTGATTTGCAACATGTCAAAAATAACTTTCACATGAATGCCAGTGTCCAAGGTTTCCCAGAAGAATATTGCCCAGAGCATCACACTGCCTCCACCCTCTTGCCTTCTTTCTACTGTGAATCCTGGTGCCTTCTCTCACCCAGGTATGCAAGACACATTCACCTGTCCATCCACATGATGTAAAAGAATTCTTTACATCAGGCCACCCTCTTCCAGTGCTCTGTGGTCCAGTTCTGATGCTCACATGCTCATTAAAGGCACCTCCGATGGTGGATGGGGTTAGCATTAGCACTCTGACCAGTCTGCGGCTGCACAGTTCCATAGACAGCAAGCAATGCACGCTGTGTGTTCTGACAGCTTTCTGTTATAGCTAGCATTAACTTTTTCTGTGATGTGTGCTACAAAAATCTCTTCTGTGGGATCAGACCAGATGGGCTTGCCTCCACTCTCATGTATGAATGAGCCTTTACCCACCTTTACCCTGACAATGGTCACAAGTTGTCCTTCCTTTGACAATTTTTGGTAGGTACTAACCACTACATAATGGGAACACTCCACAAGACCTGCCGTTTTGGAGATGCTCTGATCCAGTCATCTAGCCTTCACAGTTTGGCCCTTGTCAGATTCATTCAGAACCATTTTTAGTGCTTCCATTACATGAATTTCAAGATCTGACTGTTCACTTGCTGCCTAATTAATCTCACGCCTTTCACAGGTGACACTGTAATAAAATAATCAAATGTTCTTACTGCTCCTGTCAGTGGTTTAAAATGTTATGACTAGTGTACCAGTTAGAGCCCTACAAATAATTTATTCATTTCTTTGTTTATGTTTAACTTAAATACACAAAGTAAAAAGTAAGACGACTGAACTTGAACTCTACCTGAGCTTTCTGGTCCTCATCAGTATTTTACAAATTTATTTACACCTCTCACACCCCTGCATCTCAATCTTCAACAAGGTCAGCCTCATTGATTCCAAATATGTTTTCAAGGCAGAGAGCCAAAGGCTGTTTATACCTGTCTAGTCAACAGAATACTCTGTTATTTTGTAAATTTGCCTGAAAACGATTAACTCCCTAATACCTGGAGATATT
The DNA here is from genome assembly GCA_037974445.1 of Brycinus macrolepidotus. NCBI lineage: Eukaryota > Metazoa > Chordata > Actinopteri > Characiformes > Alestidae > Brycinus > Brycinus macrolepidotus. The sequence continues at coordinate 39,448,311 of JBBPCZ010000115.1, read as the reverse complement.
TCAATAAGTTAAGCCCTTCCACACTAAACTCTCTCTCTTTTCTTAACAGGCCTTGGTTTGCCATGCTGAAGCAGGAAAGGCCCTCTCCAAATTTCTACCACAATGTTAGAAGCACACAGTTCTCTAGAATGTCATTCTACACTGTAGCATTACAATTTCCTAAAGTCCAAACCATGAAAAACTGCCACAGACCATTATTTCTCTTCAACCAAACTTTACAGTTGGCATTATGCCTTAAGGCAGGTAGTGTTCTCCCGGATTACGTCAAACTCAAATTTTTCCAGCACACTGCCAGATTGTGAAGCATGAAACCACTCCTGAGAGCTTGTTTCCATGTTCCAGAGTCCACTGGTGTTGTGTTTTCCACCACTCCAGCTGACTCTTGGCCTTGTGTGTGGTGTGTTGTGTTATGCTTCAGTGTGGTTGCTTGGCTATGGGAATACAACCTGTACAGTTCCAAATGAAATGTCCTTGTGCTGATGATGCTTTCAGAGGCAATGTGGAAATTTGGAGTGGAGTTTGGACAGATGATTTGACAGATGATTAGATTTTTACCTATGTGCTTCAGCATTAGTGGTCCTGTTCTGTAAGGTTGTGTTGTAGTTACGGTTGCTCCACTTCACAAAAACTGCATTTACAGTTTATCAAAGCAGTCCTAACAGCATTAACCAATATACACATAAAAGTATCAGACAAACTATATTAAAGCCCATTTTTCATTGCTATCTCTAAAAAGATGCACTTTTCAGATTCAAGGGAGTATTTTCATACTAAAAAAATCAACCCAGCTTACTAAAATCAAAATAAAGTAGAATGTTTAGAAAGTAGTCATAAAAGTGTAATTGTATTTACCTTCCTCTCTTATTCCCTTTCACTCTTTATCTCTCCTTTTCATTTAAATCCAATCAAAACCAATTACTGTGGCATTAACTGCCCATATGCAGCTCTGTTTGCAATGAATAAGAGCTTTTTCCATCTGAAATATACCAGCAGTCAATGAGGGGTGTCACTGGCCCAGGTTTTCCCTTCTCTGGTTTTAAACAGTGCTATATATCAAATCTGTCCTTCTACAAAAAGAAGGTACAATGTAATCATTCTGTGGACGAGTCGCTTTAGGTACTACATTCAAAAGAACAGCTTAATCATCTTTTACATGAATGTCATTGTCACGAATGAAGACGAATGTTTAAAGTCAGCAAAACAATACAATGGTTTCACACACAAGAGAAGGAGCTCAGGATGTGGGGTGATGTCAAAACTGTGTTTCTTCAAGTCTTAGATTGCCTGTCAAAAACTGACAGGTTTTTGAAATTTTTCTTCTCACTGCCACTTTTTCAAATAATAATAATAAAAACCTTCCAAAATGTGGACCTTTTTCTTTAATAAGGTAAAGGGGCATTTTGGCAGACGCCCTTATCCAGAGTGACTTATAATCATTAGTTACAGGGACAGTGCCCCTGGAGACACTGAGGTTTAAGTGTCTTGCTCAAGGACACAATGGTAGAAAGTGGGGGTTTGAACCTGCAACTTTGTGGTCATCGGGTTCATAGGCAAGTGTTTTACCCACTATGCTGCTACCACAGCTAAAAATCTATTGATGATTTCTTTTTTTCTGTTGACTGCATTAAGCAGAATTGAAGAGTAGGTTTTGTATCAAGAGATTTAGTCGTATTTTTTTCCAAACAGTTGAAAAAAAAAGCTAATTGAAAAATTAATTTTTTGAGAGCCAAGGAGTGCTGACAGCAGAAAAACATGGATAAAATTTGCAGAGATATGCATTGTACCCAAGGTAAGACTGTCACAACCTGTTTAGTCATTGATATGTGAATCTAAACTAGCAAAGAAAATGCGCTCATAGGAATACACTTTGGTATTTTGAAATAAATATTTCTCAAAATAAACCTTAATAACAAAGATCACATTTTATCCAACACTTACATTAGGCATAACTTTAGGCACGTTTCTGACTGGATTTCACAATATATCCGGTCGGCAGTAACGATGCATTAATAGCTTTGCTTAAGCCTGTCTAGTAGCACGCTGTGTTGCTAAGGCTGAATCTTCAATGTTTATCCTGAAAGGCAGCACTGAGGGTGAAATGCAGGCCAACCTAAGCTCAGTCATGACAGGATTGAGCCCAGACACAGCCGGTGTTCAGTTGAGCTGTCCTACCTTGTCGAAATGACCTACCATTGTGCAAATGTATAGGTAGACCCCTACAGAGTTATAGGTAGTTATAGGTAGGAGAGTCAGTCGTGTGACTCTCATCCCATGACCTAAAGAGTGGCTGGTCAAAGTAAACGTCACCCCTGTGTCAGAACCATCTGCCTAACAAAGGCTCTGAACTTCCCAGATTTATGGCATTTTTCCGCTAGCACAAGGAACTGTTCCACATCCCTAAAAATGTTTACCAATTACCAATAAAGTGACCCATGGTGTCATGGTCCTGCTCAACGGCAGGGTTGAAAGCGGGCTGCAGCCGAGCTGACCATGTCACGGCTTTCTGATTGGTTGAAATGTCAACACAACATTGGAAAGAGGCCATTTATTTTACTGCCTGTGCAAAAAAACAACAAAGGAGATAAAAACTAACAATTGGGAAGCTGACGAAGTACAAGCACTACTGTCTGTTTGAGCTGAAGATAAATTTCAGTGGAAGTTTTCTATGACACTAACCAATTTATCTTTAATTCTGTTAGAAATGTGAAGGTGTACCAGACCATCCCTAACAAGTTAGCAGGGTTATTTTTTCAACACATGGCGAAACAATGCCGAGAAAATTTAAAAACTCAAACAAGACTATAAAAAAATAAAAGACCACATTATCAACAGCAGCTCTGACAGAAAAATGTTCCACTGGTTCAACTCCATGGACGTGGTTTGGGGACGACGACCGGCCATAAACTGTGGTGAGAGAATCGCGCTGCTGACACACCAGAAACTCCGTTACTGGGCTGAGATACACTGGAAAAATTAAAGTGTCCTGCAAGTTCCGTGCCATCACAGTACAGTTTAGGTACAGCACAGTTCCTGTATGCCTATGGAAAAAGCCTTTAGTGTTGCCCTCATGAGAGCCTTGTAACACTCAGATAAGTACAGCTGTACATACATATTTAACATGATAAAGCAAACTTGTCTTGCTTCCCTGGTGGTGGTGGTGATGACATCATCCTTTGAGAGGCTGGGATGATATGCAAACTGCAGGGGGTCCAGTGAGGGTGCAGCTGTGATTTCATGAGGCTCGTCATAAGGCACATAAAGTCACAGCTGTCCCCCCACTACACACCCTGTTGTTTGCATATCATAACTGCTCAACGTATGATGTCATCACCAACACCACCATAATTTCCCAGCATTTTATTGGGAAGCTGATACTACTGGGCATCCTTCTGCAACAGGATCCAGGACTTCCTGACTTGGAGACCTCAGTCAGTCACTACTGGGAGCAACATCTCCAGCACCAACATGATGAGCACAGGGGACCCCTATGACTGTGTGCTCAGCCCTCTGATGCTCATGCTCCTCACTCACAACTGTGCAGCAATGCACAGCTCAAACCAGGTCAAGTTTGCTAATGACACGACCATGGTGGGTTTGATCTGCGGGAATGATGAGGTCTCATTCAGAAAGGAGGTGCTAACAGACTGGTGCAGAGCCATCAACCTGTCTCTGAATGTGGACAAGCCAAAGAGATGATTGGCATGACATGATCACTCTCCGCTGAACATTAACTGCTCCTTGGTGGAGACTGTTCAAAACTCCAGGTTCCGTAATGGTCACATTGTGGAGAACCTCACGTGAATCCTCAACACCAGTTCCTTTGCCAAGAAGGCTCAGGAGCTTCTCTACTTCCTGTGGCTACTGAGGAGACACAAAGACAACTTACACCCTAACTGCCATTGTAAACACACTTTATTACATACTGCACATTCTGTATTATTACATACTGCACATTATTACATACTGCACTGTCATGCTGCTGCTATTTTTGCACAATTATTTATTGTTATATACCTCTATTTGCACGTTATGCACACCTAATGACACTGCTGCTACAATACAGTACTGTACTCTCAACTCGACTAAATGGCTCCTCCTTTTGTATTGTTGCTCTTGTATTTTTCTTGCACTCTCTATCTTGCTGTCTTTGCATTTTGTGTATTTTTCCTGTCTGCACTTAGCAGTCTTATAGAGTTTCAGTTTTTGTTCATGTGTTGCTCCATGATCCTGGAGGAACATTGTTTGGTTTCACTGTGTACTGTGTATATAGCTGAAATGACAGTAAACCTATTTGACTTGCTAGTCTCCGATTGATCACTTCCTCCTAAGATTTTTTAAGCATCTGCACTCCTTTAGCTTAAATGGCTAGTGGAAAGTGAGGAAAGAAACAATTATGAACACTAAACTGAGAACCAGATACCACCATGGTGAACGAATACTGGAGTATTCAAATTATTCAGGCAAGTCCTGTATAGAGATTACCCAGTTAATGGAATCAGCCTGAAAACGCAAACTCACAAAACAGCCCTGCCTTAGATACGGCGTGAGTAGTTCTTATAAGCACAGCAAAAAATTATACATTTCCAGAAATTTCTACCCTGTTTTCACAGGGTGGCTGGCTTGGGAATGTTGAAGCTAGCAAAATGGCTACACGGCTAAAGGATGATTTTAGTGTGAGATTGAGAAACTGTGACCGCAGAGACTGGGGCTTGAACTGGTGACCTCGAAATTCAAAGTTACACATCCAGCCTACTGAGCTCGGGGGCTGAACAGTGGTGGAGTTACATGAGCATTTACTTGACCTCATGGTCATAGCTGCGTGGAAAACAAACTAAAACTGCCAGAAGAGAAAACTGGTGGATCCTTGTAAGAAAGTAGGGAGAAAACAAATCCTCAAAAAGGCTAGACAGAGCCCAGCACAGAGCCAGGTTCATCTCAAGAGAAGGTACTTTCGTGACTGCTTGGATAAAAGTGGTTTGTGTATATTTGTGGGTTTTTTTCTCTTTTTTTGATACATATGCTGTGCCCTCAAGAAGAGCAAAGACTGGGTAGCAAGGCTGCCCAAAACAATCAAGTACAGAAAACTTGAGATACCCTTTATACCTGGTTTTGTCAAATGACTCAGCAAGGAATGGCCCTTATTCCTCAGCTCAGGTAGGGAGCTGCCCAGGTGAACTGCATCACCTCCTGATTACCTGCTCTGCGTCTCCTTCTGTTGTGCCGGGAGGGGTCTGACACCCTGCCTGGAGTCAGCCTCAGCACTCCGCCTCCTTCTACTGGGGTCTGGCTTCAGGGCCGAGAACTTTCAACTGTTGTTCCCTATTGGATAAATCTCATACCTTTGCTCAGACATGACATTTTCCACATCCAAAACAGCATCATTAAGTGTATACCAATACAGATTACCAATAATCTAACCTAGGTACTTGATAGGTGCCTATAAATCTTAATAATTATGCCATTCAACTTAATAAATAAATGAAAAAGTGAAAGTAATGCTGAGTCACAAATAAAACCTACTAAAGTTGAATGGCATGTACTGGTCAGATAACAACATCTGAATGATTCAGAGCTGCAAAAAGTCACTGTACTCTTTGGTGTGGTTTATCTTTAAATGCTTTGAATGTGGACGTCTCCAGAAACCTTTCACATGGTACAGTTTTGAGGTTTTGGGTTCTTACAAACACTTTATTTTCTAATATTTAAGACATCTTTATCAGAAACCATGACATTTTAAAGGTCATAACTAAAAAGTCATAACTGAGAAAACTGCATTTAAAGACCGGCTTCTATGTGTTTATCATGTGTTCAGAACACAGTTGAATTTGTTTAAAGCAATCTGTTATTCTATTTATGAACATATATAAACTCATTAGAAATATAACATTATTATTATTATTATTATTATTATTATTATTATTATTATTTATATGAAAATGTTTCTGTTAATTCACTCTTGTCTCTTTATTCCCTGTCCCTTGTCAGTTATTTCAGATTATTAAAGATTGCTCTTGTTAACACTAGCAAGTTTGTTCAAACACCAAGCAGTGTTAATGTGGTTCCACCAAAAAAGTTTCCCATTGTGCTGTGAGGCACAGTTGGTGATGCTGTGACAGGTATACACACACACACACACACACACACACACACACACAGAAACACCCCTCTTCTTCACACTCACATTGTACATGGACTTACTTGAAAAATAAACCTGCCAGACTTTTTTTTAAGAAAGTATGAGAAATGTCATAGTAATGCCGACACTAAATGGCAAGCTTGCTAACTTTGCTCTCATATGTCTTTAAAAAAAGTTTTAAATGAGTACAGATTCATGAATTAGAAAATACAAAAACAAAATATGTAAAAAACTCAATTTTGATACATATATCATATATAACCATTCATTCATTCATTTTCTGTAACCACTTAATCCTTACTAGGGGACCAACGGATGCAAGGCAGGGACTCACCCTGGGTGGGGTGCCATCCCACCACAGGGCGCACACACACACACACCATTCACTCACACCTACGGTCAATTTAGAATCCCCAGTTCACCTGACACACATGATTTTGGACTTTGAGAGAAACCGCAGACCCCAGAAAAAACCCACGCCACCCTGAGGAGAACATGCAAACTCCACACACACACACACACACACACACAAAAGGCCAGGACCCGGATTCAAACTCCCAACCCTGGAGGTGTGAGGTAACAGTGCTACCCACTGCGCCACTGTGGGGCCCCCATATAATCATATATTTTCATATAAAATATATATTTTTTTACATAAGAGTTTAGCAACATCCAACATGTTTTTGTTAACTGGTCCAGCAATTGGTTGAAATACTGGCAATACAGATTTTGCAATGAAAATTGTTCTGTCTGCTGCTCATCTCAAGCATGATTACAACAATACTTATTACATTACATGTTATAGTCTGGTCTTTATTGTTATTTATGTTCCCTATGTGCCCCACATCTTGTTATTTTTAGTCCTTTAGTCCTTTTCAAAATTGTGATGGACATAGTTCCATTTTAAACCTATAATTCATATTTCAATAACAGTCAGCAAGAGGCAATAGCATTGGCTGTCTTTAGATATTGATATACTAAGGTTGTGACAGCTGTTAAGCTTATGTTAAAAATGGCAGACTAAGATGTTATACATTTGAAGCGTAGTTCTTTTTATGCACGTTTTTTTGAATTGCAAATTATTATGGAAGCAATCATAAAGTTGTTTTTTTTTTTTATGTAGGTTCAAAACAACCATTTTCAGACCGCCGTAATGACGAAGTACCTCACCATCTGTTTATCCCTTTCAGTAAACACTTCCAGTCTTTTTGGCCCAGCTTTGCATTGAGACTGCATTGAGTGTGCATTTTCATCATTATTTATACACTCTCTTTTGACTCCGGCTATGTAATCCTGAAAAGTCCATCCTTTCTGCATAACTCTCATGCACCTGTGACCAGATGATGTTTGTACTGAAGCTAGAACAAACTTTATTACATTTGTCATAATTTGTATGAGGATCCCATGCCTCAGTCAGTACCAGATAATGGGCGTGGACAAATACACTTTTCAGTTTGATTCATGAGACCGGTGATTCATGATGACCGTATCCATACTGTTACTCAACTAATTAATGAGACTAGAGCTGGCATGTGAGAGGAGCGTGGCATTTAACACAAACATGCTGGTGTGGATTGTTGATTGGTGCTTGTTGTTTTCGCATTTTGGTGTTAAATGAAGTTAGATGGCATAATTGAGTGAAGGCTCATTTTGAATGATGCAGATTTTTGTCACTTTGGCATGACGAATTGTCACTACTAGGGAAAGCCATTCTGACTAATTTTAATATTGGGAAAGAAAAAAATGGCTTTTACCTGACATAACTGAATCACAACCCAGATGTGGTAAAGTAGAGCACAGGTGCTAGGGGACTACAAAACATCAATAGCACAAACACAAATTGAACAGCTCTGTTTTTAAAAATGTCTGTTTATTATTAAATAGCCAAAGAAAAATATCATCAAGACACTAACACTAAAGTTAACATGTGCAATGGTAGGTAGTGATGAGTCGTCGACTTCTACACAACATTTTTTCTCTTCGGGGGTCTCAACATGATAGTGTGTTGAGGTAAAAGAGAGCATATTGTCATCAGCTAGAGTTATTAGCCTCATAATAAGCACCGCTTCTGCCTTCTAATTCTTGGCAATATGTTCACATTAAGTTTCACTGCAGCAAAGTATAAAAAATGATTGTATATCGTATATTGTGTGACTTGTATGTTTGTCCTCATTCATCATACAAGGTAATTAATACCTGTATAGTGATCGAATACAGGCTTCTGGAGTGCTTGAATGCTTCTGCACATATCTAATTGTTACACCCCTACCATATAGCAACCACTTTTCTCCACCAATCTGTTGTATACTTTGGGCCTATGTTGAAGTTATAATACTTAGTAATATTCTTGTCCAACTCAAGTGGTCCCAAAGTGAAATACCCTATTTCAAGGTAACATAAGCTGAAGCATAAAAAAAAGAATAGAATAGAAATAAAAAAAATAAAATCAGCAATTGTTCCAGCATCAGTCACTGCTGCTGTAATCCCTTTCACTTTATCCAGTGAAGCAGGCCTGACAACAGTAATACCATCCTCTCATTTTTTAAATCAACAAACATATGTTTACCTCTCCAAAAATGACCTCCAAGTTCAAGCATGCCTCGGCCAAAACTCTTAGTCATGTCTCTCTACCCAGACCCCATGCTGTAGAGTGATAACCACTGGCCGTGTTATGAATACTCACCACGCTTCTCTCCAGAAAGTGGATTGCTCCAGCGACAAAGAGGCTGAACCGAGGGTCGACCTTCTGTTGCTGCTCTCAAAAATCACTGCCATCTGTCTGCTGATCCTGTAATGGATGTTCTCCATATGCCTAACCTGTGACCTGGGAAAGCACTCACTGCCACCAGACACCTTCCACCGGTACCAGCCTTTTCACAACGTGTGATTACTGTGAACCACAACCCATGCATATTATTTTCAACACCACTTAATAAGAGAAGGGGCATTTTGTGAATATCTATTTAGCATAAACTGAGCAATGACAAAAAAAACAAGCTGGAAAAAACATCATTCACACTGCAGAATGATTATAATCTATGTTGCAAGTACGCAAGCGAATTTACTGCACAATTCAGAAGTTAGTCTTTTAGTCTTTTCCTGGATACTAACAAATAAGACACACTCATTCATAGAAAAACAGAAAAAACGTGTGGAAAAATAAAATACCATTCTCAGTCTGCCTCAGGCATAGTGGCCTTTTGGACAGAAATCAACAAGACCAGTTTCAGATGATAATAAAATTGTGATAATGCCTTAGACATGTATTAAATACACTACTTTCTAATTAGGTATACAATGATGTTTAAGACACATTCTTATTGTGGCCACTTTGTAATACCAGTACTATATTTTAGTTATACAGGCTACAGTTTCACAAACGACATGATATCCATTAGAATCACTGAAAAAACAAAATTCCATATGTTAATAATGGCTCTGCTGCACCATTATCCAAAGTCTCATGATGGAAGTTTTTTTTTTTTTCTTTTTTTATTCAAAGACAAAAAATGAATAATAACTGCTACAGTATTGCTCATAAATGTAAAAAATTGAAGACTACAGGCATGTTTGTGTCACAACAAGGAGACATTTGGGCAGAGTGTAAGCATAAATAGGATTATATTTGATTTGCAGGATGACCTGAACGCAGCAGGAGTGACAGTTACAATAAGCAATGTGTTGCACCACAATCATTGCCAGTATTTTGCACAAAAGTGCTGTACTAAAAATACCCACAGTGAAATGAGGTGACAGGACATAAGGCTGCTGTTCTGCAAAAGTTATTTGGGGGGGACATGTGATCAAAGGAAACATGGATGGAGCAACAAAGATGTAGTTTAATCTCATCAGTCAAAAATATTAACCTTATTAATCACTGTAATATTATAAAAGCCAATTTATGGCAAATATTTACTGTTACATTATCAAATGTGTTCTGTGAATTACAAAGAATATTGTTTTTTAAACAGTGTTTACATGCTTACATAGTGGCAGCTGGTGGTCTAGTGGTTAGGGAGTTGCCCCTGTGAGGAGAAGGATGTGGGTTTGAACCCCAGGGCTGCTAGTGCACTACTGAGGTACTCTTGAGCAAGGTACTGTTGCCTCTCCGGGTGCTGTGTTCCTGGCTGCCCGCTGCTTCACTTGGTGAATGTGTTAAATGCAGAGAACAATTTCGTGCTGGTCACACTGTGGCCTGTGGTGTGTTCACGTATGACAAATGGACATGTCATGAGCATGGGGACTGAAGGCTAGCATGTCTGATTGTATCCCACAAACCGCTGAAGAAAATTTACCCATGATAGGGGTGTCAGAATACAAAGTGAATTACAGTTGTACAGTGTGTATGGGGCTACATAGAATGGGCACTTACAACAGGTATGTGAGCATCAGAACTGGCCTGAAGTTGGCCTGATATGATGAATCACATTTTCATTTACATCATGTGGACAGCTGGGTGTGTTTGAGTTGGTTACCTTGGAAAGAGATGGCATGAGGATGGGAAGAAAGAAAGCTAGCGGAGGAGTCTAGAAAATTTACTACTGTGAAACCTTTGGTATCGGCATTCATATGGATGTTACGGGGGCAGCTGGTGGCCTGTTGGTTAGGGAGTTGCACCGGTGATTGGAAAGTCTTGGGTTCAAATCCCAGGACTGCCAGTGGCACCACTAAGGTATCTTTGAGCAAGGTACCGTTCCTACTCACTGCTCCCTGGGGGCTGCGTTCCTGGTTGTCCACTGCTTCACTTGGTGAATGGGTAAATGCAGAGAACAATTT
>JBBPCZ010000115.1:39425808-39437299 GCA_037974445.1 Brycinus macrolepidotus | reverse complement strand
CTCACTGCTCCCTGGGGGCTGCGTTCCTGGTTGTCCACTGCTTCACTTGGTGAATGGGTAAATGCAGAGAACAATTTAGTACTGTTCATACTGTGTGCTGTGCTGTAGTATATCCACGTATAACAAATGGACACTTTACATGCTTTACTTTGACACATACCACCTACCTAAACATTGGTGCACACCAAGTACACCCCTTCATAGCAAGAACATTCCTTAATGGCAGTGGTCTCTTTTAGCAGGATAACGCAACCTGCCACACTGTAAAAATTGTTCAGGAATGGTTTGAGCATGGCAAAGAGTATTGACATGTCCTCCATATTCCCCAGATCTCAATCCAATCAACTCACAGGACTGCTCGGAACCAGCACAGCTTCTGAGGTCTAGTGGAGTCTTTATCTCGATGAGTCAGGGCTGTTTTGGTGGCACAAATGGGATCTACAAGATATCAGGCAAGTGGTTTTACTGTTGTAGCTGACTGGAGTAACTTGTTTTTTTTTTTTGTTTTTTTTGTTTTTTTTCCAGCACGTCTATAGAGCCCTTAAGGAAATGAAATCGTTCTTCTTATTTGATATTTTAGATTCATCACATAATATAGGAGCTAAGATGTCTGAAAATGAATGGCATATTTCAATTACACATCTACTTGGCTTTCTTTATCAACATATGCCACTTAGTAGATGGCCACCTTTGAACTGATTCCTTCAGAGTTAGTTACCATCATCTGTGAAGCTCATTCATCTTCATTTACCTGCTCTCTCTACAGTTGCAAGCTCACCTTTACAAAAGCCCTCGTTTACACTCAAAAATAACACCAGCTGAAGTCATTATAGGGGCTTGTTTGCACAGAATGACAGGCAATTAAATTAACTGGATCCAGTTAATGTTCCAAAAAAGAGACCATTAAAAAGATCAAAACCAGTACAGTTCTTTTTTTAGAAATTACTGTAAAGGAAGAATGTTTGTGCTTTGCTTAGCATTATTCCTTTTGCTTTTTGCAGTTGGTTTGCTCTAAATATTATACACACATATATATATATATATATATATATGGCTGTGAAGTTTTGACCTGTGCCACCATAAATACATGCTAACAAAAATATTTTGCAGAGCATTCAAGTAAGTAACTTGCCTTGACATTTTTAGTTCATTAAACTTTAATAATAAGGACAATATTAAACACAATATAAAACTAAGATTATTCTTAACTTACAATCAGAACAATTTTAGAGCAACCAGGTTATTTAAATTTGAGTTAAAATAGCAAATATTTTTACAGTGTAGCTTGAATATATGGATTACAGAATTATGGCTCCATTTTATATCATTACCACATTTTTTTTTATTAAATTTCAAGTTAGGTTGTATGTTAGTCGTGTTAAAAAGTGGGCTACCTCTGCAATTTTAAAGATAAAAGAGCAAACACATTTTAAAATCTTACTTTTGAGAACGGAGATCCCTTTTCAACAGCTGACTATCATATTAAGTGACATGTTAATTTAGTCTGAGATGAGTGGAGTGGTGTTGCCATTCTGGGTTCAAGTACTGGCTAAAGTGAACTGTCATGCCACAATGAATAATTGAGAGAAGATTAAAGGGTCTATTCAGGCCAGACTGAATCATTTCTGGTGTCATGAGATTCTGTGCAAACACAGAACTTTAAACATGCTGGATTTTAAAAAATATATATATATTCTGACCCATTGGTACTTTGCTAATGTGAATGATGTTGACTGTACAAAAGCGAGGTTAAATTACTGAACTGTGAAATTCTTGAACTTGGCAGCTGTTAGCACTTTTCCCTTGCTACTCATTGCATCCAGGAAGTAATGAGCTTATATCAAAACTGTGACCGAGCCAAATTCAGCATGTCTCATATTTTCATCACACATGCAAGTGCTATTTTAAGCTTCAACAAATAGTTCACGTCAAATGACAAAAAAGCTTGCTTTATTTGCATTTAAATGTGCCAGGGTTTCTGCAATGCAATGCTATTCAGACATTTGTGAACTTCTGGATGGCCTCTTAGTAATGTGCAGTGTGCAATGTGCATGTCGTCAGCGCATATATCCAGTACAGCATTTTGTGATTTCCAGTTTGTCCTTTGTCTTCTCCTGTGATATTTTCCCAAACATTTTAGCCCTGCACTCTTCTGGTCATCTGGTTCAATTGGCTAATGGATGTCTGAAAAGTTCACATTTCAAGTTCAAGTTGAAGTGAACTGGCCTTTAAATGGCTACATAATGGATAGTGGTAATGCACTTCCCTCACACTGGCATTTGAATCTCCAAACAGATTCTATTCCACCTTCTTTTAACCTTAAGATCAGACAACTTGTGCACCCACATTACTGCATGTGGTACAGACATTAAAAAAGCTAGTGACAATTGCAAAAAAAAACTGTCATTGCGCCGTGTGATCCTACAAAGCAGCTTGAACGGAGGTCTGTGTCACACTCAGTGCTGGTCGGCTGTGCAGAGAGTGACAAGGATTAATACAACGGAGAAGAAACTTCATACACTTGCAGGATTAAACCCCCATTGAGTTTGCCACCCGCTGCTCTAGCCCCTCCAACTCATTGTATTGCTGAAATTTAAACAAGCTTTTGAACCCCCCCATTTGTGGGTAAAATGCTGTAGTATCAGGCTTTTGTGGCAGCACTGTATCTGTCTGCGTAAGCTCTGGAAAAGCATACCATAAGCTACTGTGTGGAGAGAGTGTGGGAGAAGATATGGCGAAGTGTGGATGTTGCAGCATTTTAGAAGAGTTCTCAAATTCCCAGAGAGCCATATTACTGCACAGTTCTGTGTTTTCAGCCATTATATGAATTTTGTAATTAGCTGGTGCAGTGGTTCACTCACTGTGACTTGGGTTTGGGATGCCTGGGCTTGCTTCAGTCAACGTAGGGCTAAATCATAGCAGCAATCAAGACATTATTCTGAAGATGATGAAGCCTGAGTCTCACTCCTAAATAGATGAATGAGCTCTGAATGTCAAACGTGATGCTTGTAATCAACATTTCAAGACTGAATGTATCCATGTTTGGAACCTCAGAATGTTTAATGGCGCCTACATCACACACTAGACACAGAATGAAAGCAATCAAACCGACATTGTCACTTGTCAGTCAAAAGCGATCATATTCTCTAACTCCATGTATTTGCATTTTAGAAAATGTATTCCCGCTTTTGGAGGCTGAAATTATAACACTAAGATTAAAAATTATTCATTCTACTTTTAACTTTAATTATGTGTGGTAGGGTCGTACAAATATTCAAAACATTTATTATTTACTGTTCATTTTGAAAGGGAAGATATTCACAGCACACAGCAGATATTCAGCACCCAATGAAACCAATGTGTAATGGGGAGCTACTCTTACAGCAAAGAGTTGCATGTTTTGTAGAAAAGACAATTGAATTAGACCTGTTTAACTGGGCTGGCTCAGTGTGTAATGACTGAATAAGAAAATTTTGTACTCAAAAATACTGTGAAACTATTTGAGATTTTATGTCTGTTTCAATATATCAGACCTTTTATCCAGAATCATCATGTTTTCATGTTTTTTTTAATAAAATATGTGTTGTTTTATGAAACAAATACATTCTGTGTGTTAATAAGCCATGAGAGGTTGCAAGAAAAAGAACCTTTCATTGAAATTGTTGAATGCTTTTGGGACAAAAAAAAAAAATCAGGTATTTGAGAAGCAAAAATTGTTGAAATTCCTTTCCACTGCCTCATTTCACATTCTGTCAATGTAACTACAAAAGCTAACAAAGAGGCATTTATTCCTTAAAGCTTTCTAAAAGATTAGGGAAAAAAATCCAAACACACTTAAAAGTATTCCACTTTAACATTAGGCATTCTTTTGTATCTTCTCTAACTTCTAAGTCTCTTCTTATAAATCTAGACAAAATCTTAACTGCCTTTTCTTTTGAGAGGAGACGAACAATCACTCAAAGTTTGTTTTTCCATAGTACTAAAACATTATTAAAAAGGTGACACAATGAAATTTCAAATTTCAAAGTAGTATTTCTCTAAGAGCAGGATCATGAAGAAGTGACAGGAAAAAATGCAGGATTTCACAAATATGAGTATATTTTAAGTTGCAAATTGCATATATATAAGTTAAAGGTGCAAAAGGTTTAAAGATGGTCATGTTTGGCTACTTTTTACCATCAGAAGGTCCTGCGTTATGCCAGAGCATTGAAAAAATATGGTCTTTGCCATCAAAAACACTTCAGAGCCCACATATATCAGACAGTAGTTCTTGCGGGCCACTGCACCTCAGCCTTCAGCGTTCTGCCTCATTAACCCTTCCCTGCCTGAATAGAACATTCCATTTTTTGATAAAAATATGGGCTGACATGGAACACAGTGATTAGTATAAACCAATCAGCCATAACATCAAAACTACCTGCCCAATATTGTGGACTGAAAGAGTGTAGTGTCTCATTTTTTGCTCTAGACCAGCTCCAAGAACACTTGAACAAAGATATTAAGCACACTTCATACCTACATGAAGGGCCCTGAGGACCGGTTTGAGAATAACTGTTTGTGAACTGACTTGACTACAGCGCCAACTGCAAAATAGGCCTGTATGATTTTATTTTTATAGTTAATACCTATTTTATTGCTGATTACCTGAAAATATTTAAATGCACCATTGTACTGATGCTACAAGAATAAATACATGAATAATTATCATCATAGTTAGTGTGATATTTAGTTCTTCTTAACTGTTGTTATTATTTTTATTCCACGTGTTTTTGGCACCGCTTCTCATCGGAGCCTGTATTGAATTGTTGTCAAAACAACTGTTAATATCCGGTGCTGTGTATTCAGATTTTGGATTGCTTGATCAGGGGCCAAATATTTATCATTTAAAAAATCTATTTTTGTGGTCAAGTGGCCTCTGTAATGTATGGGAAGAGAGATCTGACGGTCTAGTCATCTTCAAAAAGTGTGTCGGAGAGAGAGTCTGTGACATCACAGCTAAGGCGGCCAGACAGGGACAAAACACGGAGATACACAAACACTGAGAAACAAACACAGGGCAAAACACACAACAGACTCATAAACAGACTTCAAGAAACTAAAACCCAGGTCAGTTATAAAAAAAGACTTGTACCACTGTTTGTTGTGGTATATATAATCGTTTTGTGAATGCAGCTACACGTTCAGCCTCCAGTAACCATAAATGGCTTGGTAAGTGGTTCAGCAGTAAAATGAGAATCAGAAGAGTGCCGATCTACACACTTTTTTTGCCCATAAAACCAAAGTTTGGGTGTCTCCAAACATTGGTTTTATACCAACCACGCATTCACACTTTGCATTTTCTTGTGGAAATGTATCTAGTTATTATCAAATATTTAATGTACACACTGCAGTGCTATTAGGCATGTGGTAGACGAACCTAGAGAAGGTAAGGATAGAAGTCTTAGAGACTTTATGTAAGTCTGCTCATCATGTTCTGGCAAGGGAATGTATTGCTCTCTACAAAGAAACAGGGCAAAAATATAACTGCATTTGGCTGGAGGAGTGGGAGAAACTGGGAGAGAGCCATTACGGTCTTTGTAGGAGCTTTAGGGGTGGGTAATGATCGGAATACACAAGAGTCCTGCCCTTAAGCTGCGCAGTTAGTGAGTCTGTCCTGCTGCTGACCCATCTCCAGAGGGCTCTGATCTCACTACCCCATGGTCAGAGGGCTGTTCTCTTTAACTGATGCCATTATGTGGCTTGGCATTTAGAGATGACACGACCAGAGACTTGTTTTAAAGGTGAAGTCGAAGACTGTCCAAAAGATGTCCACCTACTAACATTAAAGCAAAAGCAGTGCTCATAAACAAAAAAATGCTGTTTCCATTCATAGGCAGTTGCTTAGGGGGACTGTGGCAGTGATTAGACTTTGTGCTTAATCTGTGTTTAAACTAGAACTGCCATAAATAGTTAATATGCCATATGAAACATTACGCATACACTTACTCCTATAGCAAAATTTAGCATTAACGATGAATGTAACTGATGAATAGCCTACTTAAAAGCTGAGTGAAATGGACACAAAATAATACACAGTATGACATTGGTGATTATAGACTCAAAAAACACACTGGATGAATATGATGGACACACAATGTTCTTCATGATGATTAACTCAGGACAATACACATTATGATGACCTTAGAACAATACAGATGATGGTGGTGACAATGATGGATATAAAAGTATATACAGTGATGATGAGATTATCACAATGAGTATGATGACAACAGACATGACAATGAGGGAATCAGGAAAACAAACACGATGATGATAATGATGATGATAACAGATTCAGGATAACATTACTTAATAATAACGATTATGGACGTAGGAAAAGACACTTGATGATCATGACAATGATATTGAAACAACAAGCGTGATGATGGATTCAAGAAAATACATGTGATGATGACAGATTTAGAGAAACAAATTTTGTGATGAAGAGCACAGGGCAACACACATGATCATGGTAATGACGACGACGATGATGATGATAACGGTGTTGATGGACAGTCTCCTTGATGATGACAGATTACAGAAAACAACTTTGATGATGATGGTGATGATGATGATGATGATGAAGGGCTCAGGGCAACAAACATGATGATTAAGGTTTAAGTAAAAACACATTACAATGATTACACACTCAGGATGACATATTCTGATGATGATGATGATGATGGTAGTGATGAAGGATTTATCATTTATCAAGACCTTTGATGATGATGTTAATTGACTCATACGTTGTCCTTAATGATGATCATAATGCAGTCAGGAGAACACCTTTGAGGATGATAATACTGAGGAAAACACACATGATGATGCTGAGAAAAATCTCTTGATTATGACGGTGGCCTACACAACTACACACAATAAGAATGTGGATATAAATATAATAATTACCTTGAGACAACATCCGTGATTGTAATAAAATCAGAAAAACAAACATGATAATGATTGTGAGTTAGCGGATCTTATTGATGATGATGATGATGTTGATGAACTGAAAAAAAACTGAAGATAAAACCCTTGATATGATGATGGACTCAAGACAGCACACATGATGATGAATAAAGTTTTACTTAAACATATGATGAAGATGATGGTGACATATGATGATGACTCAGAAAAACACCCCTGATTATGATAATTATGGACTGAAGGCATTATCATTAATGATAATGAGCATGATGATCATGAGGCACCCAAAAGAACACTCTTGATCATAATAATCATGAGAAAAACACATGTGATGATGATGATGATGATGACATCTCTTGATGGCGATTTTGATGATGGCTTACACAACGATACACAAGTATGATGAGAATATAAATAATATGATTACCTTGGGACAGCACACATGAAAATGAGAGAACTATGGTAATGATTATTAGTTTAGTTGACACTGATGATGAAAATGATGATGATGGACTCAATAATACACACTTGATAATTCATTCTTAAAAACACACTTGACAGTAAGGAAGATGACGATGTGCTAAGGACAACACCATTAATGATCATGATGATGGACTCGGGACAACACCTTTGATAATGATCATAACGGACAATGCGTGATGGACTTGGGAATTGATGATGATTTCAAGATAGCATGTGATGAAGGAGCTTGATGATAATGATGCTGGAAAAAATGAATGACCTAAATACATGATTTCATGATGGACTCATCAAAACACACACACACACACTATGATCAAAATCACTCAAGAAAACACTTGTGGACAATACTTCATGAAGATTACTTAAAGACAATTAAAGAAGTTTGTTTAGTAAGAAAACCAGAAAACTTACATTTTTTTTCCCTTTTTTTAAAAATAAGGTTTACTTAACTGGTGATAGTTAAAGTTGCTTATTTGAGTGAGAAAATCAACATTAAGAGCAATACAAAATGATATCTTGCCAATCCTCAATCCTGTTTCTTTCTCTATTTTTATCTTAGAGTAGATATCTAAATCAGCAACACTGGAAGCAAAAAGACTAAAACACAACTTTCACAGGAAGGCAGAGACCAGTGAGTGCTAGTTTTAATCGGGATTGGTCAGATTAAACTAACAGTAAATCACAAGTCAACTACACTGCCACTATGCAGATAAAACATCTGAAGAAATGTATTGTTCTGGCCTTATCAATGTTATAGCGCCTCCTAGAGGTTATTCAAAATGTTCATATGTCAGCACTGGAAGCTTATCACCAGAAGTTTGGTTTTTAGAAAGTAATTTCAGTAGTTGGCTACATAATGTCCTGCACAACTGTTAATCCTATTAATTCTCATATCACAGAGAGAGAACATGACATGCCCTCATCCTCTGGACTCCTCTGGAAGCTCTTGACCTAGTCCGTGATGCAATGATACATGTCTGGAACTGCTTGTTTCTGCTTGTTCACCCTCTACAGCCTGAGTGTGCAGCAGTCTCTGGTTCAGTGTAGGCAATCTTTTGTATGTGATGTTATTTGGACATTGCCTGAAACTCTCTGGATGGCTTATTTGTAGTGAACCTCCTTGACCTATTGGGATGTGGATAACTAAGGAGACAAGAGAACTGTTTTTATAGATAAAGCTATTACATTTCTATAGAATAATTTGTCCTTTATAAGAATAAAAACACTAGGAACACACAGAAATTCATTGCATTCATGGGCGTGTAGCTGGGCTGTGGCTAACCATGGTAAACAAATGTTACTTTCATAGATGCACACAATAACCAATTTAACACAAAAACCCCAAATCCATTTTTCATGGCTTCCAAACAACACTGAGCACTGAAATTGAACAGGCCAGTCGAGCTCTTTTGCCTAAGCTCAGCAGGTGCAAAAATTAATGAAATGAAAAACTAACAGAAATTGTACAAAAAAATGAGTCTCTATTTCATTCAAACTAACAGAGCAACTATTTTTCAGTCCTATATTTGTATGCTCTCTCGGTCTCTCTCTCTCTCTTTCTCTCTGATACACCCACATGAACATAACTGAGCTCTGTTCTTAAACTAGACTAATTTCAGGAGTTCGGGGAGTTGGCGTTTGTGTGTACTTGAATAGATTGAATAGCTGAAGGTGGTGGTAGTAGTAAAAGAGAAATGGGCCAGGGATGGAGCGATAATGGAGAGGGAAGCTGAAACAGCCTCTTTCTTGCTCTTTTCACCTCTTGATGGCTCTGATTGTCCTCAATCACACACAGTGATTGGGAGACAGGATGATGGAGGGCTTTGCCAAAAGACGGTACTAGAGAAAGGAGTCTGCAGTAACCAATTTCAGCTATTTTGCTTTTTCAATAGAGCCATTCCTCATACTTCAGCGCACACACACACATGCATGCATGAGCAAATAACCTTTTCTGAGTGTTTTATCTATGTTTTATTTTGTTTATTTGCTGTTATTTCGATTGCTTGCTGTGCACTAGACTATTTTTTCTCTTTGTCATCTGATCATTTTTATCTAACGTCATGTATCAAATGTTTTAGGTGGTCTGCCATGGGTATCTACCAAATATTTTTAGACATGGTTTTTAATCAATTTTAAGACATATTTGATCTTAACACTATCAACCATTAGTTAAAGTTAAAGCCAAATCGGCAAACATAGCAGCTGTTTTTCTGTCTTTGAGAATCTCAAACATGTTCGTTTGCCATGGCTAATCAAACTACTGTTCAGTAATATGATTTCACATTACAAAGCATTGCACTATTTTTAAGTGATATTCTTCACTTAAGACCTCATTACAGTTTATATTTAACAGACATGGTGTGGTTGCCTGGGCAGGAAACTTGAACCTCAGTCTCCGATTTGGGGGGAAGCACTATTGCTCACTGTGGAACAGCAAACACAATACAGAGCTAATAAAAGGACACAACCCATTAAATGTGTGTTTTTCTGGCTAGATTCATTACAGGGTTGAATCAGATTCATTCTTATTTCCACTTTGATGCCTGATTCAGAATTTTCTACAGATTTCAGTCAGATAATGATTCACCTTAATATCGATATCTAACTGCAATCCAGCAAATATTTGTTCTTTAGGAGAAATAGGACCTGGGGTCACAACAGTCAGTCAAATACTGTAAATAGTGTATAGAATCAGAAAACTTTATTGGTCCTGGAGGAAATTGCTTAATGTTGCATCACTTCACAGATTAGTGGAGTCAGTACTCAGTACAACTAAGTGGTTCATTGCTCTCAGATTCATTTTTTTCATTGAGCTTTACATGATAATACACTACTTATAGTTAAGTTGATTTTTCTAAGAAAATATTGCATGCTACTAATTCACAAATAAAAAAATGGTTATTTGGTGCATTTATAAGTTGACAGATGACAACAAACTGGATATTACATTGTTTTCAGTAGAACTACATCAGAAAATTCTGCCAATGGCAATGTTCCTCTGACGACAGCGGTAAACAGAACGATCCATCAAAAGTTCATTTATCCAACTTTTGCCATCAGCTGCAATAAACCTTTTAAGTAGGAAAATACTGGATTTTTTTTTTCCCAAAAAGACAGATACTGAATGTCCATGAAGCCCAACCATGGCTGTTCATGTACATCAAAACCTAAACTGCAATGATAACACTCCCCTCTCCTCTCTCTCCTTCTTGGCAAATGTCTTGCACAAACACACTTATACATAACCTATAAAAATGTTCACAGCTAGCCATTATCCAAAGCAGAGAAGGAGAAAAAAAAAAAGAAGGCGTCTACAAACCACTAACCAAATGCTATTTTGACAGAAGATTGCAACAGCACCAGGATGGACTTCAAATGTCAAGTGCCTTATAGCAAAGGAATGAGATACCAAAAGTTAAACATTTAACTGTGAACGCACATGTAATTCAAAACCAATTTGTAAGTCAGAGAGCTGGCCACATGGGTGCTAACCGTCTTCACTTTATTGGGAATAAAATGACAAGAATGTCCCCATCCAGTTTTATTTATTTATGAATTTATTTTTTGCCCTCTAATACAGTCCGGGAGATTTATGCTCAGTAATCAGTCGCTATTGCTTTAAAGCTTCTGGAGTTTTAGGTAACAACACAGATTATGCACTTACTTTTTATAAAAGTATATGAATATAGAGGTAGGTAATAACGAGGAACATTTACTCTGTCGCATGTACTCGAGGAATGCATTCATGTATTTCCAAACGACTCAAGTATATCTGTAAGAAAGTGGATCTACTTCCCTTTCTGAGTTTAATTTATTATTTTATATTGGTGATAGAAACTGTTCTGCTTTGTGAAAGGTCACATTTGAGACTTTTTTGGTTTAGCATGTCATTTTACAACAAGACTGCGTAAAAAGAGAAGAACAGACCCTTACAAACTTCCTAGTTGTAAATGCATGCTTGATCTACAAGATGTTCTACTTAAGTTTTTAAAAGTACTCAGTATGCCCATTTTTTACCTGAACTTTTCATATCACTTCAGTTACT
>JBBPCZ010000115.1:39398398-39425708 GCA_037974445.1 Brycinus macrolepidotus | reverse complement strand
AGAGAGACAGACTGACAGAGAGAGAAACTAAGAATTTTTCAGCATCTTTGAGACTTGCAGTGGAATGCTAATGCAGGTTTTGCAATGATGCTTCAAAAAGGTGGTTAAGAAGAACACAACTGGACATTACCTATGCAAATAATCAAACCTGAAACAGAAGAGTGTGTGGGTGTGAGTGTGTGGATCCACACATTTGTTTTGTCAGCCACAGGCTTGTGAATCACACTCTTGTTGATTAAAATGCCCTTAGCATGCCAGCCATGATTAGCCAGCTGCTACCTGCCATTGCTTCACAATCTGAAAACAGAAAGAAAGGAAGACGTCCGAGCCCCATCGCCTCGGCTCCAAAGCGGAAACCCCGGTTTGATTTTCTTTCAGGATTAACAGCTCATTTCTTGTGAACATCTTTCCACTCTACTTGTGGCCATGCTAATGCCCGTATTACTGGACCATTACGCAAGTGCCTAATGATGACGCTAATGTTCAGAGCAACAAGCACAAACACGGAGTGCTGAATACATTTTTCTGCGGCCTGTGCCATAGTAGGTTGTCCCTTTGAGACCCTGTAGAATTGGCAAGTGATTATAGGTCACTCCTGGAGACCGACTCCATCTCTAAATATGGGCTAATAGTTATGTGTTTTGTCAATGCTAATCATTTCCATTTGTTCTCTGATTCTGCTTCAGACAGTCAGACTCTCTCTCTCTCTCTTTCTGTCTGTCTGTCTCTCTCTCTCTCTCTCTCTCTCTCTCTCTCTCTGTCTATCTCTCTCTCTCTCTCTCTCACTCTTTTGCTCGGTCTCTCTCTCTGGCAAATTCATGACTTTCTGTGAAAGCGTGAGCCATTAGGGAGATGATTCTCCTACAGAGTTTACAGTCAGAATGTTCCGCCTTCTATTTCATGCCCAAGGTGCAGATTCAGTTCTGACCTCGAGCAGAGCTGTTCTCCCTTCCAACATAAAACTAACTTAAAATAGAAGACTGTTAAAAGATGTAGACAGACATGAAAGCTTATTGCAGGCACCATATCCGACAGTTTCTTTGCTTTTCTCCTTAAGTCAACAAATAGCCCTATCTCTTGCAGTCCTGTCCTGCCTGCACTTGTGGAGTCTTGTATAGTCTTGTGTTGGTTCTGTTTTTGTTCTTTGTGTTGCACCATAGTCTTGTAGGTGTATATGGTTGAAATGACGATTAAAAGTAAAGTGGCCCCTTATAGTCACATGTAAACACACCACACAGCGTAAAATCCTTTCTCTGTCTTAACCTATTGACCAAGTGAAACAGTGGGCAGCCACCAACAAGGGTGACTCAAGGGTACCTTGAGACTACTTGAGACTTGAAATGGAAGACATAACTTTTTTTACACATCCGTTTTCATCCTCTCTTTATCCAATTTTAAACTAGAACTGTTGTGAGTACATACTCTCCCTGTGTCTTTCTGGGTGGAGTTTACATGTTCCCTGTGTGTCTGGGTTCTCCGGTTTCCTCCCACAGTCCAAAGTTATGCACGTCAGGTGTATTGGAGATGCTAAATTGCCCAAGGAATGAATGTGTGCATGAGCTGGATGAAGCTTGGTTTATGAGTTTGGTGATTTTTTTAACACTTGGACTGTGTTTCAGAGCATTTGGAGCTTTTAAGGGAGCTGTGATGCCTTTTTGCACAGTTGGCTCATTAGTTGCATTCAGCAGTAGCTCAACTATCTGACATCATGTGACAAGTTTCTTTGTTTTTTAAGTTTAGTTTTTTTATAGTGTCTATACCACTGTGTGAAATATGTTTCTCTGGGTTTAAGAGGAATATGGCAGAATAAGGACTTTAAAAAATCCAATTCATTAATTTATTCATTCATTCATTCATTTTTAATTCACTCTTCATTCATTCACTCATTCACTCTACATTCATTCACGCATTCATTCATTCACTCATTCATTCGTTCATTCACTCATTCACTCTACATTCACTTGTTCATTCTGGTTATGGCACTCATACACTAGAAGGACTTGTGTTAAAGAACGCTTGTTGACACATCAGTTGAGCTTGTGATCAGAAAAGTGGCTCTGGGAGAATATTCATGTTTATAAAGAAGTCCTGCTGTTCTCAGTTTCACTGATGACACTGCAGGGCTCATCTGCAGCTGTTTCAGAGTGAAAAATGGCAAAAGGCTGTTTGATTATATGCAGTGAAGTAATGTTAGAACAAAGTTGAATAAACTTCTGCTACATGCCTCCTCAATGGCTATAGTTTTTTCTCTGTTCAGCCTCATTAAGTGCTAGCAGGAAAGTGAGAGTGTGTATGGAGTCAGACACACAGACTGCATGGAGGGATTTAAAAACACCAGAGATACACAGTAGAATCTGAAATGAGCAAAGCTACAAGGCTGTGTAAGTGAAATACCTGATATTCCTTACTATAACATACATGGCTACTATATACTGTTGATATACTGCTTAACCAAAAACAGTGGCAATGTGGTCAGGCCCCTTGGGTCCCTAAAATCGTTAAGCAGTGTCCAGCATTTTATTAATAATATGGCAATATTGTTTTTGGCTTGCAAGTGATGTGCAGCTTTAGTGATAACCAGTGTATAAACAGATTTAAAAGCACATCTTATGACTTAAACTACTACAAATGCAAAATTTGAGAGACAACATAAGACTTGTAGACATGTTGAGAATCTTTCATACTCAGCAATGACTGAAAACACACACACACACAAACACACACACACACATATATATATATATATATTTATAGTCCTACTCTATATCTACTCCTTAACGATTCTAAAGCGTTCATGGTTTGAACACCATGTTATAGGAGTTCTAGGAAAAAAGTATTTAGTATAAAACCTTTGAATTGGTTGGAAGTTCTTTGAAAGACCATCCTATGAAAAATTCTTTCAAGATCAAAAATTGGCACCATTTATTTTTAAGATTGTAAATATTACAAATATCTCCTAAATGGGGCTTTTATAGAAGAAGGCAAAACCTTCTTTTGCGTTTAATTTGAGTAAATGTAAATTTTCTGGGCAATTCATCATAAAAGTTTTAAACAATGTAAAAGCTGTATGTTGAGTTTTAAATGATGTAGAACAAAAACAGGTGGAAAAATGGAGAAGGTTTCCACTGGACAGCACAATATGCAGTGTGTAGGCAGTGTCATTCATATTATACAGAGCGTCTGCAGCACGGTGCAGTCTCTGCAATTCTGACCTTTGCCCTAATGGCCAGTGGGAAAGAGCCTAGCACAGTGATTAATGATCATGATTAGTGGGGAAGAAAATGTGTTCCTGTGACCTCGCAGTTTATACTACTTTTATCACTTCAGCCTGAGGCCACATATTTCATCATATATATATATATATATATGTGTGTGTGTGTGTGTGTGTGTGTGTGTGTGTGTGTGTGTGTGTTTTCTGAGGACAGCTGCCTCAAATGCCACCTGACCTACACTAGCATCATTAATTCTAAACTGTTCTAAGCAGCAACTTTACATTCATAAGTATAAAAGGAAATATTCCATTGTGATTTGAAGTTGAGGAAATAATAATAATTCTAACTATCTATGGAGTAGGCAATACTAGTTTGATAGTTCTCCCTCATTTAGGTGAACATATGTAAATCTGAAACAGCTAGATTGTGTTTCTATACTAGGACTGCATCTGGCAATCGCGTTGAGGTAAGGTAGTGCTGTAAATATATTAATAATGACTGATAAGTTAGGTTTAAAAACTAACTGGTCATAGTAATAAAAAGCTGAAAACTCACTTGAATGACCAGATTGTTCCATTGCTGACGTTAAAATGAATGGACAACAAAGAGTTTCTCAGAGTGTCGTGTAGTGTAGTATTTTTTGGTTTGTCCCCACCCCCCCCCAGTGAAATTATATTTAAATTTGAAATAAATTGCCGTCACTTCTTTCATGCACTTGCAGTTATATCAAAATATAACAAAATGTAATGTTTTCAGCCTCACAATGCATCTTTTGGATTTAAAATCAATGAATGGGCGGCTAAGATATAACAGTTGCTGAAATGGATAAACAAATTTTATAAATGATCATTTTGGGCTTTGTTAAGTTAACTTCTACTGATCTGATTTCAGTATCTCTTCCTAAATGAAAAAGGGCTACTATTGTACAGTGCATGTGTCTCTATATCTTTCTTACAGACTAGAATGACGTTTTAAGGCGATCTAAAGACTGTGGTGTTTTTGAGAAAATCTCCTTAGCACATTTCTAGGCCTTTCAACATGAAAACCCCAAAGGCTTTGTTAGTAAGCATTTATCAACTAAAACAGAAAATATCAGCATGCAACCCGTAGTTTAGGACACTTTAATGAGTTTCAGTCTATCTCTACATCTTTACTTTCCTTGCCTTGCTCTTTTCCAGCCTTTGCTAGGCAATGTCTCTTTTTCTTTAAAGATTACATCATCCCTTGTGCTCTTTGCTCATGAATAAACCTGCGGTTCATTCGCAGTGATGCACATTGCACTTTTGTTGTCGCCACACAAAATTAGCGAGAGGGCAAGACTCCGGTGAAACAGATACACATTTCAATGTCCCACTCAACACATTTTTAAGTGACTTTTCCATATTCTGTCAAGTTCAATGGGTGGCGCACCCTGGTGCGAGCTCAGAGCAGAATTGCTGGTGAAAAGCATAATTAGTTTTCCCAGAGCACTAAGTGAATGGCACTTTGTTTGTCAAGAGTTATTTATTTGAAATGCTTTTACTTTGCGCTCAGCGGTGAATGCACTAGAGGGAATGAAAGCAGTGAAGCTTTACTTAAGCTCTGCCACTCCTGTATGTGTGTATGTGCATGCATAAAAAAAAAAAAAAAAAAAGAAAA
The DNA here is from genome assembly GCA_037974445.1 of Brycinus macrolepidotus. Lineage (NCBI taxonomy): Eukaryota > Metazoa > Chordata > Actinopteri > Characiformes > Alestidae > Brycinus > Brycinus macrolepidotus. The sequence continues at coordinate 39,420,858 of JBBPCZ010000115.1, read as the reverse complement.
AGAAAAATTTTCTAAGAATGTACTGTACGTGCTTCATCCTAATTGGAACGCAAATGTGAAGTCTACTTTTTATGTTTGTATTTAACCAGCATCTTTGGCTAGGCCATTAAACCTTTTTTTCAGCATGATCTGTAAAACCAAATAGAAAATATTCAAGCAGAAGCTCGACAACTGGAGACCTGTCCTGTTCTGTTTGCTGGATTGGTAAGATTTTATTCTAGCAGTGCTTCCTGCTGTTCTGTTCTGCCCCTTTAAATTGAGTAACCAATTGCACCATAAAAAGGCACAGTGCACTTAAACACTGCCAGCTTTAATCTATATGTCTACAGTAAGTAATCCATTGGAATCATTTTGGCTTTTAAAGTTGTGTGGGAAAGTCTGGGTACCCCTTAAGTTTCTTCACTGACTGTGGGACATTAACTTACAGGATTTGTTGATCGTTACTAGAAGATGTTCTTCCCTCTATCTCAACTATATATCCTGTACCACTGGCTGCATTTCAACCCAAAAGCATAATAGGTCCACCCTCATGCTTGACAGCTGGCAAGGGGTTCTTTTACTGAGACACTTCTTTTCTCCTCTAACTAGGCCTTTGGTGATTGTAGTCAAAGATCTGTATTTTTGTTACATCAGTCCACAGCTGTACTGACCACAACATGAAACCCAAATGCAGTGAAGTTTAATGTGTTTAATGAGTATGGCAATGTTAAGAATCCAAGTCAAGTCAAAACCAGAAAATCCACAATTAACATTGCATCTGAATCACTAGACAGAAAGAAGGTCTGGATTAACAGGCAGAGATCAGATATTGAGAAGACAAAAGAGAAAACATAGGGCTTTGCATGCTAGAGAAAAGCAGGCAATATCTTGACAAGAGGTGGAATATTCTCTTCCTTTAAATAGCCTAGTGCACAGGTGATTCTGATCTGAACAAAATATGCCAAAGATAAGACATTTTGACAGGTATAAAATAGTATTTTTGCACCAACAAGATGATTCGAAGCAAAATATAAAAAAATGATGGGTGGCTCAAGACTTTTGTGCAGTTCTTTATTTTTTATAGTCTTCTCTTACTTTGTAGGACTCTTATTTCTTTCATTTCAGTTCCTCAGTTGACTGCTAAGATGAATACATGGCTGTTGAGTGTAAGGCCAACACTCTGTGAGGTTTAACTGGTCATATTACGTATAACACTATGGAAATATCTATCTGACTTGGAGGCCAAATGGGTCAAATAAGGTCTGAAGCCTTATCAAATAACACTAGTGGATTGACTGAAAGGGTGCTTAAACCTTTGCATATGTCACATTTTATTATATGTATTTATGTTTCAATATGTTCGGTTTAGCAAAGAAATAGTAGTTAAATGTCATTTTTTTCATGCTGGTGCTGCATTAACTTTTTCCACTTACACAAACAACAAAATGTAATTTGACCCAGGATTGCCAAACTTTTGCTTACAACCATATAAGGTTTGTCCTCCTGTTTCAAGGCAACATAAATCTAAATTAAGGCTATTTTTTTCTGGCTAGATGCATGATTAGATCTTGCACACAGGAGCTAACGAAAGGTCTAAAGTTGGAGGAGTGTTGTTTGCAAAGAGTTATAATAGTTAATTAATTTTCATGAGTTTTTGTCAGTTCAGTTCAGTTTTAGTTCTTTTTTATGAATGTACTAGCACTGTTATTTTGGTTCAGATTATATCCCTCTGTCATTTCACAGACTATGAGCTTTTCAAATGTATTATTTTTTATGTGTAAGATTCTTCCCTTTTTGCTACATAACTTTTATCATCACTGCCAGGCTCTTATTCTCAATGAAATCCCGTCCTTTCACCATCAGCAATAGCTTCACTAGCATACTAACAACAACCTCAGACAGACCAAGTTTTCTTTTATTTTACAATTCCATGTGAAATCCTGTACTGGGACAATATTTTATAGGCAGATGTAATGAAGACTAACGTGTACCAGAGTGATGGAATAAGGAAAGTGTATAGAGAACTGGCTTACTTGTCTTGATGATGTTGATGATCTAATAGTATTATAATGAACCCAATTAAACAATAGCAACTACAGTAGAGAGTTTATTTCAAAACATTATTCAGTTCCTACTGAAGTGCATTTCAGCTCCTACAGGCAAGTCCAAGGATGAAACACCTTAAAAAAAAACAAAAAACAGGAAGATTCTGACTTAGAGGTCTGACAGAGGACCACAAGAGCTGTGTCTGGTGATGTTTATAGACTTTAGACTTAAGTGAGTTTGAAATGCAAAGAATTTGTTACCAAGTACTAAAATATCAATTTTATTTATGGTTAGCTTACTTGAGTTTTTATTGGATTTATTCAGACTTTATATTCATATTGGTCTTGTCTTTGTGTCTTTGTGCGTCTGTGTAGTCGTAACATCAGCAATTTCCTGCAGAATCGATAACATTTTCTGATTCTGATCCTGGTTCTGATCGTTTAGTTGCATATGGTCCCTAGAAATTAGAGTATATTTATATATAACTTGCTTTGATCCACGACCTAGTATAGATTTGAATACCTTTAAATAACAGCTCAGATTCAGAGATTCTGTGTTTAAACTCAACCTCAACATTTCTTTCAAATCACCAGGCCATTTAATAAACAATTCGAACATAATCTGCTTAGGAATATCCAAATAAAGTGGAACCAAGGTCGCTGATTGCAAAAATAAAGTTATTAATCAACATAAAAACATTAAAAGCACTTGAATAATAATGTGCATGTCTCCTTTGTGTCACTCGATCAGATTGAGGGGTGAACATGGTCTGCAACAATGTTTTAGAAGGTGGTATGTGTCAAAGTAAGGTCCACAGTAGTGCAGGACACAGGGTTTCACAGCAGATCATTGCCCAGAGCATCACACTGCCTCAACTGGCTTGCCTTCTTCCCATAATGCATCCCTGTGACACGCATGCACCTGGCTGTCCAACTGATGTAAAAAACTAAAAAAAGACCGGGTCATAAGACTCAGATTCATAAGACCAGGTCACCTTCTTTCATTGCTCCATTGTAGTCTCTTTTAGCATGTGTACTCTGACTGGTCCGGGGCTACACAGCCCCATACACAGCAATCTGTGATGCACTCTGTGTCCTGACAGCTTTCTATCATAGCCTAGATTAATTTTTCCAGCAGTTTGTGCTCCAGTAACTCATTCTGTGAGATCAGACCAGATGAACAAGCTTTCACTCCCCACACACATCACTCCTGGGTGGCCATGACCCTGTCACTGGTTCACCAGTTTGTCCTTCCACTTTTGCTTGGTACTAACCAATGCAAACTGGGAACACCCCACAAGACCTGACCATTTTGGATATGCTCTAATCGAGTTGTCTATCACATCAACTTCAAGAACGGACTGTTCGATTGCTGCCTAATATAGGTGCCATTCGGATTAATTAAGTTTTCTGATTCTGATGTATATTTGTGTGCGCGCGCATGTGTGTGTATGTATGTTTTCACTTTAACAGTCATTTGACTACATAGTTTTTGTTGCAATGCTGTAATAACACGGTGTTGTTGGCAGGTAGGGTTTTGAGGATGTATTGTCATAGTAGTGCTGATTCATTTGTTCTCAGCCACACTATTGGTCATGTAGTGCATTGCTGACATGCGGTAATATGTCCCTGCTGTGAGTAGAGTGGGGTACTAAGCTGATTCCTCACCGGGACACGACAGCATGGGGGAATTCTACAGCATGATGAGAGGACTATTTTGTGTGGATCGCTCATAGTGTGGATAGGGCTGCCACACTGGACAGCTCAAGGCTTTATTTTAAGATATTGTGGAAACAAAAAGGAAGGGAAGGACCTGGCAGTTGGTCACAATGAGTCACAGTATTATTTGAGGATTTTTCCTGCTAAGAATTTTTGGTTTTAGTCTACAACCTGTAGACATTATATATATGGGCCATACTATTAAATGTAATATGTGTAGAATCTGTGCCTGTCGAGGCAGAGACTCTGAAGTAGAGTTGTATCTGCCACCAGGACGTTAAAAGCATGTTCTGTAAGTCCTGTAAGTTAAGGATCACAGTGCACTGTCTTCAAAGACAAATATGTTCACTGAAAGTCAAATCAGGATTAGCATACTAACTGTTTCAACAAAGCTGTCCTGCTTATCACTACAGCCTAGCCTTTTTATTATTAGACCTTCTTTCATTACAAAAGACAATTTTTGCTAGGTCATATTGAAATCTTCTTGAGAAATGTTATTGCAGAATTTCTATGAATTTGCTAAGTTTTACATATTAGAAACAATATCAATCATGAAACATCCAGCATGCCATAACTTTTTGTTGAAGTGTTCTGGAGAAGTCGTCCTCATTTTCACTTATGAAATCAACTAAATGTAATTTAACTAGGGTTCTCAACTTTGGCATATGACTGTAAGCCATACAGGATGTTTGTAATGAGAGTAGTAGGCTAGTGAAATTGCTATGCTGAACTGAGGAGCATCTCCGTCCCTGACGGCAGTCTCTTCCCTGTATCCCCTATAGAGGACAGTGTATAGGGATATAGAAATGGATGCACTGCCAGCAATGCATTGCCACACACACACATGTGTGTGTGTTTGTATGCTCACGTGTACTCAGTATATTGGTCAGATGGATGTACAAGCACAGTGCAAAGCTTGATCCTGTGACCCACAATATGCATTTACAATGTGTCTAAATGTAACGTTTAATTCACTAAGACCACAGCGCTCTGAAGGCACAGGGTTTTTAAAGTCACAGTGGAATAACAGAGTCATCAGCAAGCTCAAGACAACCCAGAAAATGAAAGTTATGTGATGACAAGATAGCAGTGTTAATAAATGAAGTTCTTTCCCACCACTTCATTCTCCAGAGGTGTGATTCTACTCCCACTAACAAAACTGAGTTTGTGAAACAAGAACACAATCAGACTCTGCACACAATCTGCGGCCTCATCACAGTACATTCTGCGTTGCATCTTCTCACACGTACGACTGATCCCCAGAGTTTAAACAGCGTAATTCTGATGATAAACATCCTTTCAATACGTCAGCTTCATCTAGCCACTGCTGCTGCAACCCTTGTTAAATGAGGTCTCTCAACAGCACATCTTCTGAGACATTGATGCCAATTCACACCTGGATTTAACCCTCAGAACTAAGAAGGTATTAGTAAAATCTGATTTCAGTAAATATAAGCAGTGTAAATCAGTTTAAACTGGTGTTGCTCTCCTACATGCTCGCCGTTTGCTGCTCTTTCTGCTCGGCTGCTCTCCGGACCCCTTCCCTCTGCGGGTTTTCCCCACCCACTTATGGGCAGAGACTATCCTGAAAGTTCTCCCGGGTTCAAAGATCTTGTGTTTTTTCCCATGTGTTTCTAAGACCTAAAATAAGAGAAATTTGGGCATTTTTGTTCTTTATGTTCATTTGTATGTGGCACCATTTTTAAAACCTCAGTAGCAGTTATTATTATTATTACATGTTTTTAAAATAACTTTGGTTCTGCGTGACACAGGAACACCAAACAAAGCTCAGCAGGACATCTGACACCTCGAGCATCAACACAAACAGTCACTTCCATATATGGAGTTGTTTGGCCGTATGATGATGATTTATCATTTGTTACGCTGCTGGAACGGATCTGTGCTGCTCGCGTTCTAAGGGTTAAAAGGCGGAGGAATATGCATGCAAAACCATCCTCAGCGAGCTGCTCCAGTTTGAATAAATGAAGTAGAATATGTGATTAGCTGCATGTTTAAGATGTTCACACACTTTGTGTGTGATCCTCCCACATTTTATGTGGTCCTCCCTCAAATGCATATGCATGAGGAAGAGACATTCTACCAAAAAAATGGCATAAACTGCACGTTTAGGCTCATGCAACAGTTTTGTATGTAACACTTGGGCAGGATGCTTCCAGTTTGTGCCTGAAACTGACGCAGAAAGCTTTGTGCATCAGCCACTTTCTTTGTTTCCGTTCACTGTAACAATGTATTATGAAGTGACATCTCTTCACTGACTTGATCTGACAACTGTGACATCACGTCATTTTCCAGACAAATGGTGTAAGATGTTTGCAGCATGTTTTAACACCTTTCCAGTGAACAGTCTCCACATGCAGATATCATGTTGTATTATAGTCAGTGTTTACATTTACAGTGTGTCAGCAGCAGCTGAGGCAGTGCAGATGGAGTGCAGAAGAAACCTCTTCTGTCGTTCCTGTAAGAAGAAGCACGTGCCATTAACAACCCATACAATTGAAAGAAATGCTTAGCTTGCTATATGCTAACAGGCCAAGCATGTGACACCACTTAGCAGAGAAGTGAACATGTATGTAGTCTTCGCCCCTGCATGAGTGTGAAAGTATAACATGCGTAACAGGTCACTGTTGGTACTACAGCCTTAACTGCAGCCCCCAGGGTAATAACACACAGAGCGGCTGCTTAATTACTTCATGCACAGAGCACTCAGCCGCTGTGGGGCCTCGCATGCAGCGTACGCAGCACAGTTTAAAAAGCGACCCATCGAGATTAGATTGATTTTGTAAACTGTTGCCATGGAAAGAGGATGAGCAGTGATGAGTTAAGTTGCAAATATCATTAAAATTGTATTAACACCTCTTGATGACTTCTGGGATTTCACACTGTGCATGTTAATATGAGGAAAGAAACAGGAGAATACTGTGTCCAGTTAAGTGGCTTGTATTTGAGATTAATGGGAAGAGTGCTTAGGTGATCTCACAAGAGAAGCAATCATGTGTGTGTGTGTGCTTAGGTGATCTCACAAGAGAAGCAATCATATGTGTGTGTGTGTGTGTGTGTGTGTGTGTCCATGCATGCAGGAATTCAGACAGGCAATTTGAGTTTCGGTGCCAAAATGTTAAAGGGCCCATATCTTACATTTTTCTTGTATTAAATTACATTTCTTGTATTGTATGTTTCAGATACATTCCTTGCATTTTCTCTGAGCTCCACTTATGATGTTTGCATGGTTTTGAATACCAAAAAACAGGCATAATTCATTTTTACATAACTGTTCTCCAACCTCTCTTTATCCCTTTAATTAGACAGGTGTTTTTTGTTACTGTGCTGAAGACTGATACATGTAAATAACCCCAGATTCATGGAAATGGCCAGTAATTGGCTGCTTTGTATATTAAGCAGTCCAGCCAAAACACTGTTTATAACCTAAGTGTGAATGGGTGTGGCTAAACTGGCTGAATAGGTGGATAGAAGTAAATGCATTGTTTTTGACATCACAGTACATCACAGTAAATTCCAAACAGGCTATTTTTTCTGGCTTATTTTCCATATATGGACCACATGGACTGGGAAGTGTTGAAATTTTAATGGTGTTTACATACAACATTGAAATCAATTGTCAAATAATACATTTTAAAAATCCATTGAACTGCCCGTTAAATTGCATACACATGCATACAAATATCATGCAAAACATTTTGTCTTTTTAATTTTAAGTTTTGGATACTTTACTTAGAACACTGTTTTACACCATTTGACCATTTGCAAGTTCTTACAAGTCTCACCCCTCTTAGTTACTGCTGGACTGTCAATCAAATGTTCAGCTCTGGCTACCTGGTACCCTTGATGGCACTTATGCTAATAGACTAAAACATTCAGTAGGAGAAACGAACATGTAGAAGCACAAAAAGTACATTTTAAAATGGCTTTACATTCAGTGCAGACATACATGTTTGAGTTGACAAAATATGAATGTAGGTCTATTTATAGTAAAAAGAGGTTTGAGTGATGAAAACTACCAATCAGATAAGTTAATACTAAAATCAACACGGGAGCTATTTCATGTAGCATTACATGCTGGGGAGGACACATTATCTTTTGAGCTACTCACAGGGACCCTCGTAACTTTTGGAATAGAAGATAGAGTGCCAAGGGGAAGGGGTCAAAAATGAAATCCAGCACTGCAAAAAGCTCATTACTTCTTACCATCTGTAACTGCCAAAAACAGCTTTGCTAATACACTAATTTACAGCTGTTACTAATGTCATCAATTTGTGGTGTCTGGATATATTTTGCCCGTATCAATTTTCTTATTTAAATACAATTTTGTTTGTTTTTTAGTGCATAGGAAAAGACATGTAAATGTATGCATGTGTGTAAATTTGAAGAGGATATATGCACAGGAAGTATATTAAATTTACATCGTTTTCATAACTACATTAAGCTAATACTGAGAGTGTCCATACATATTGCACAAAACAGTTCATTTATTGAACTATATTGTACTGTATTTATTGTATACACCAGTTAGTCATAACATTAAAACCACCTGCCTAATATTGTGAAGGCAAGGCGTGGACTCCACATGACCTCTGAAGGTGAACTGCCGTATCTGGGACCGAGATGTTACCAGCAGACCCTTAAATCCTATAAGTTGCATGGTGGGGTCACCAAGGGTTGGACTAGTTTGTCCAGCACATCCTAAAGACGCTTGTTTAGATTAAGATCTGGGGAACTTGCAGTGTGCCTGCTGAAAGAGGGAATACTGTTGCCATGAAGAGGTGAACTTGGTCTGCAACAATATTTACGTATGTTGTTCCTATCAAAGTAAAATCCACATGAAAGCCTGGATCCAAGGTTTCCCAGCAGAACACTGCCCAAAGCATCACACTGCCTCCACCTCCTCACCTTCTTCCCATAGTGCATCCTGGTGCCATCTCTTCCCAGCTTGAGCAACATGCTCACACCCATTTGTCCTCTCAAAGTAAAAGAAAACATGCAATTATCAGACTAGGCCTCCTTCCATTGCTCCATGGTCCAGTTCTGATGCTAATTTGCTCTTTGTAGGCACTTTTGGTCGTGGATAGGGGTAAGCATGGGCACTCTGACTGATCTATGGCTATACAACCCCATACTCAGCAAGTTTTGTGATACATTTCTAGAACCAGCATTAACTTTTTCAGCAATTTGTACAATACTATCTCTTCGGTTAGACTGGACCAGATGGGCTAGTCTTCACTCCCCATCTGCATCAGTGAGCTTTGGGCAAACATAACCTTGTTCCCAGTTCATCGGTTGCCCTTCCTTGGACCTCTTTTGGTAGGTACTAACCAAAGCATATTGGGAACACCCCACAAGACTGTTACACTTGCCTATTTTTTTTGCTACCAACACATCGACTTCAAGAACTGACTGTTCACTTACTGTCTGATATATTCCTCTCCTAGACAGAGGTGCGATTGTAATGAGATAATTGATGTTATTCACTTCACCCATCAGTGGTTTTAATGTTATGACTGATTGGTGCATCATACTTTTGATGGAGAATTGCATACTCAGTCTCCTTGTACTTGGAGATCTACAATGTATTGTCATAAAAGTACATTATATCATCTTTTGGCACTTTTCCACTGGCACAAGGAACCATGCTGTACCGCGAACAAATGTTTTTCTATTGCAAATAAAGCGACCCATATCTGAGCCGTACCCGTGCTTTCACAACTAACAACATGGAAAGTGGCCATTGTTTTTTACTATCTGCACAAAAAACAACAATGGAGATACAAACTAACAACTAGGAAGTTGATGAAGTACTACTGTCTGTTTGGGCTGAAGATACAATTCAGAGGGAGTTTTCTATGATACTAACAAATTTATCTTTAACGCGGTGAGATACGTGAAGGTGTACTAGGACATCACTAACAAATTAACTGGGTTAGGTTTTTGTTGCACAGCTAAAGAATGCAGAGAACAAAATAAAAACTCAAACAAGACTATAAATAATAAAAGACCACAATATCAAAAGAAGCTCTGACTGAAAAAAAAAAAAACTTTCCACTGGACCACATGGACATGGTTTTGGGACAACCGGCCATAAACTGTGGAGAGAGAATTGCACTGCTGACGCGTCAGAAACACCGTTACAGGACTGAGATACACTGGAAAATCAAAGCGTGCTGCAAGTTCCATAGCGAAAGAGCTAAAATGTCACACACTCACCCAGACATCTCCACCTAGTACTGTACAAGGTACCTGTGTGGCTAATTAGCCAGTATCTGCTGTGATATTCTGTCAGCTAAGCAGTTAAATGCAAGGAATCACAAAATATGTTTACTTATTTATTTCTTTTCCTACTGTTTTTCTTTGGGCTACTGCTATCTCTGGGATGACTTGCTTCCTAGCTGGCCCCCAAACCTCTTCCCCTCCCCAGAATGAAACACTGGCTATGGTACTGCTTTCACTTATTTCTAAAGCACAGACTGTTTGTGTCTGGGGAAAATATACTCAAGTGGTTTAAGCATATAGCAGATTCAGAAAGTTTTCAGTGTGCTTATTTTTGATCGATTCATTTTCATATGTCATAAACTAAACAGGTCATTAAAATCCTTATACCTTTGCATTGCTGTCATCTAAACTTGTTTTACCTCTCAGTTACTGCTTTGCTGCTAGTCACAAAGCTGAATATATATATTTGTATCGTACATTCGCATTTCAAGAACAATTGCAGACCTTTATTTCCCACATTTAATACTTTATTCCTTCTACTTGTAAGAAATGCACTTTTTTCGGAAGATTCCCACAGAGTTTAATGGGGAAAATCTTCTTAATATACCTTTAGCACATCATTTTTCAGTAGTGGGTTTTGTTTCCTGGCATTGCAGCGCCTCCACATGAGTCATTCTGATGACTATGATTTAATGTTGTCTGAATCCATTTGACTTTTCCACCCATTTACGATGCTAAAAGTTTTTCATCAGTAGCTAAATACGATTTCCACCTATCTGACAGTTTTCTAATTTAATAGACTGATGTAACATTGCTGCAGCTTCACATTTCACCATCCCTCTCAGCAGATGCGTGTGTGGGGGTGGTTGGGAGAAGGGGGAGCGTGAGGAGGGTGCAGCATCAGAACCTCTATATGTGAGTATTGATTTCGTGATAAGGCACCTGACTCTAGTGTGCCACTCCTGCATAATATTACATTGTCTCTTCACTTTGCTTAGAGAGAGAGAGAGAGAGAAATAAAAAAGTGAGAGAATGAGTGAGAGAATGGGAGTGAGAGTGAGAAGGAGGCTCAAAAAGAGAGAGACAGAGAGGAAGAATGAATAAGTGAGAGTGTGCGTGAGAGAGAGAAACAGAGAGTAGGGGCTCTCTCCTTCCTCCAGAAGAAGTACTAGCTAATTCAATTGACTGTGTGCCAGCATGCACCATCTGTGCTGGACACTGACATAACCAATTGACTGGTGTCAAAGCTACTTGCCGGCACTTCCTTATCATCGATTGGCCCTTTGTTGGGCCTGAATTAAGTTGTGTCCACGTAATTAGATTATGCCAGCCACCCCTCCTTTCCTATCCACTCACCCCGTGTGCAACTGCAGTGTTCAATGCACTCACCAGGCAAGACACACTCAACTCATTTAGCTCCTTTTGTGTCCACTGACCATCAATTCACTACTTCACCAATGCCCAAGTTGTTATGGAGCTTCAGAAAGAGTCCTACTTCATTCTGAGATGGCATCCATGCACTCACATATATGAAGATGTGACTGAATGAAGAACTTCTGAACATATTATTTGAAATGATATCTTCAATATGTTATGAATTCATATGCTTCGGCTACCCCAGACATTCCTATAGATAGCAGAACATTTTCAATTTGAGTTTTTTTTAATATATATCTTAAATATGTCATGAATTCTGTGGTACAGCTACCGCAAAATCCCAAACTAAAGCAGTTCTGGACCATCTCATTTCATATTATAAAGCATGTGCAAAGAGCAGCACTGCAAGATTTGAAAAGGTATGAAAATCCAATGTTAATTGCCAGATTGGTATAATCCATGCATTTAAATGGTGTCTTTGATCTATAGCCATCGTTAAAAAAACATATAAGGGCAAAGCATGGACGGGATACTAAAATGTCACGTCACCAGTGGTTTGCATGTTCAAAGGAAGACTTTTCAGAATTGCAAGTAGAGTCATGGCAGCTTAATTTAATGCGTGTGGATTCTATAGTCCACATGCTCCTATCTTGAGGAAGATCAACCCCTGTAAATAATTAATAAATGGCAGAAGTAATTCATATTATATTGGAGTTTTAGAAGACACATTTTCTGCCCATTGTACTTCACTAAAGTCACAAACTGTAACTGATTGCAGTGCTGTCTTTGACAGTCAGTAGCAGTCCATGGGTGAATAAAGAAACACTGCAGAATATTAGGTTTGGTAATTCTTCATGATAAAGGGGTCATTATTTATGAGGGGGATCAGTGGAAAGACTAACAAGCTAATAATATGCAAACACTTCACAAATTAAAGATTAATTATGTTGTTAAGCCATTTACTAGTCATTAGCAATATGTTAGTTCATTAAGTATTAGTTATTACTAATAACTGATCAAGTACTAATGACTCCTAATGAGTAAATGGGTTGTGAGCTTCATTACTAAATACTAAATAAGTAATAAATAATAAAATAAGAAAGTCAAAGTTATTAATAAGACACATAATTGATCATTTGTAACCCTTTTTGTAAAATGTAACCAAATAAATAGCTTTACCCAAGTTCACTGCAGGTTTCATATTTATTAGACTGGCACAGTTTTTTAGACACAGTGGAGAGTCTCTAGCAAGAGCAGTCCATGACTCAGCTTAATCTGAACTGGCAAAACAGTCCCTTTATGTCCATTAAGTAATTTTAGGCAGGTTTAAGTCCTATGAATAATGAACAATTTATCTTACTCCCAGTAGTAATGCTTGCATATTTCCTCTAGTCTAGTTACACAAGTGACCTTTGAAGTGGATTCCATCGCTAATTGATTTATCCCCAAAGTACCATCTTACACAATAGTACATTTCCAAAGACATATTTTCACATATTCATCATAAGAAGCGCTCACGACCACAAGGGCAGAACACAAACCCCGCAACCTCAGAGATGGCCAGTGATGGGCCCCAAAGGGACTGACTATGTTAAAAAATTCTCAGACAGTGTGGGAAGGAGCTCAGAGTGGGAAGATCACTGAGCAGCAGGTCTGATGTCTTGAAGCCACCAGCTGGCAAGCAGCATCTTCACCATATGTCTTGTTATCTGTAAGAAGGACAAAAACTGAAGTGCAAGTAGGAGTTCTTGATTCCACTCTGTGCTAGAAAGCTTTTATAAACCACAAGTTGTAGAGGTGAGTGCTGACAGGTGTTTCACCTTAGTGGAGTTAGTTGTGTCCAGTCCAGACCTCAGGTCATGCATATCTGGCTGTGAAAAGCAAAGAGGGTCAAGTTTGCCTGAGGGAGGGACTTCAGCACCCTGTACAGCAGCCAGTGGTTCTGGGGCAATGATGTTCTATACCAGTGAGATGTGCAGCTTTTTGTACTTCTTGTTGTTGCTATGTGCTTGAAAACTCCATCAAAATGAGTTTTCCTTGCTGTTCGTACTTTGAAATCCTCTAAAAACACAGCTGAAATGTGAAATACATGTACTGTATACACCAGTCAGCCATAACATTAAAACCACCTGCCCAAGGCCTGGGGAATTTGGAGGACAAGCCAACATCTTGAAGTTTTTGTCATGTTCCTCAAACCATTCCTACACATTGTTTTACAGTATGGCAGGGCACGTTATCCTGCTGGAAGAGGTCATTTCCAATAGAGAGTACCGTTGCCATGAAGGGGTGCACTAAAATGTTTGACAGATGGTACGTGTCAAAGTAACATCTACATGAATGCCAGGACCCAAGGTTTCCCAGCAGATCATTGCCCGGAGCATCACACTGCCTCCATTGTCTTCTTTCCGTAGTATATCCTGGTGCAATCTCTTTCAGAGGTGGAAAGGGGTCAGTATGGTGTAACACATTGTATGTTCTGATACTTGTCTGTCAAAGTCAGCATTAACATTTCCAGTAATTTGTGCTATGGTAGCTCTTCTGTTGGACTGGGCCAGATGACCTAGCCTTCACTTTCACATTCATCAGTGACCCTTGGGTACCCATGACCCCGTCACTGGTTCACTGGTTCGTTGAACTCCTTTTGGTAGGTACAGAACACTGAATACTGGGAACACTCCTCAAGACTTGCTGTTTTTGGAGATGCTCTGACCCAGTTGTCTAGCCATCACAATTTGTCCCTTGTATAAAAGTAGTTCAGATCCTAATGCTTGACCATTTTTCCTGTTTCCAACACGTACATTTCTAAAACTGACTGTTCACTTGCTGCCTTTGACAGGTGCGTTTTTAAATGAGATAATCAGTGCCCCTCACCTGTCAATAATACTGTTTAGATTATATATACATACACACACATATATACATATACATTATGTATACATACAAACACACACACACAAACATTATATACAATTTTTGCCAGAAAGTAAAGAACATGAGTAATAAAGACTACTTTAATTGGGCTATTGCTGGTTGTTAATTAGCCAGTGATTCTTTGCAGCAACTACCAACTGACAGTGCTTAAAGTGTCTTCATTTGCCATCCAACAGTGAAGAGCTGTTGAGACAGGGAGACTTACCAACAATTTATGATGCAACTTCTGTTTTAAGCCAAACATTAATACAGTTACATAAATAAATAAGCTAGGCACAGTAAATCAAGTGTTTGCTAAGTAAGTCAAACTGCAGTATCTGATCTTAATTTGAAAAAGCTCACAGATGTTTTATATTTACTGGAGCAGTTGCTTAATTAGCCTCTGTTCTGTCTACATAATTCCCAACTCCTAACCTCCAACCTCTCCATGCCACCAACACCATTCTGGGGAGTACTATTATTGTATCATCAAAAAATGAGTGACTGGACTGAAGGCAAAAATCTTCTCTTAGGGCAGCAGAAGGTCACGTAGCAGCACTGCCTGCTACACCACACTATTCTGCATTTTCCACATTCCAACACATTTTAACTGTGCCATTGACTCATTCAGCTTATTATAAAACTAAGCAAATCAGTGGTGTCAGAGCTGGAAAACCATGAACCATGAAACTGCACAGATGCTACATAAAGGCCTGTTCATTCTCTGGTCATGACTGGTGCTGTCAATAGGGTTCACAATCTTTTCACATGTTCCAGAAATATGACTGCTTTTGTAACAATGATCTCCTGCAGGGTTTTCTGTGTATTGGAAAATACACCTGCAATAACTGAAACTTGTTTGCAAGCTTCGTGTCAAACTGCAACATACAGACAAGACGGCTTACACTTTTACTTTCTGCCTTGTTTAGCATCCAATCAGAGGAACAGCTGAGCATACAGTAAGGGGTGGATAAGTATTCAGGCACTTATATTATTCGTGTTTTAATATCCTTCTAATACATATTGACACTTCAGATATACACACACAATGTCTTTTGACTTTGCACTTATACAAATAAATATGCATTTATAAGCATGAGCAAAGGTATGTTTAAACTACCAAAATAGTCAGGGAATTTTCCAGTTGTGTATAATTGAGCCAGTGGAGATGGCAGTGGTATTTAAAGGTCCTTGCTAGGGTTCTGTAGCTTTTTCCATTTGACTGCAGTTGGATTCTGTTGTTTCACCTTCACTATAATGGCCGCTTGTTGTCCGAAATCTTGCCGACCAATGCCTACATATTTTATACTGACACCAATTGCAGTCTGCATGAAAACATTTATTTTTGCAGCAAGTTATATATAAACATTGATTTAAATGTATGTACATTTCAAATCCCTATAATTTTATTCCATACTAGTTTTGATCTACAAACATATTTGTTCGTGATTATGAATGCATACTTTTTCATTTGTATTAAGTCAATGATCTTTTTAACTAGCCATGCCTTATTTTGCAATGCTGATTTTATGCAGTGACGGGAGTATTCAGACACACTCCTAGTGCATTTATACATCATATTTACAAACGTAATGCCCTTTAACTTTGTACTTATAAAAAGAAGTAAAATAGTCAGTTCCCTGACTATTTAGATATTTTAAAAATAACTTTGCATATGCTCGTAAATACATACGTATTCGTTTATATTGATACGTAAAAAAGTCAAAAGACTTTATGTTCATAAATATATGTATAAATGCACTGGGAGTGTGTCCGAATACTCCCGTCACTGCATAAAATCAGCATTGCAAAAAAGGCAAAAAAGATCACAAATGTTTAAAAATGAATGGATGGATGGATGGATGGATGGAAAGACGGATGAATGAAAATAGATTTTGAAAACGTTTTATGAAGATATACATAGCTTTACTAGCAGCCAGTGCAGTAGCCCTGTTCATGGATGTTGCTGATGATGTTTGTTAACAACCCTTTGGTTCAAACAGTAAATATCACTAGAAAATACTAGACCGCAGTTCATCTCCCAATACTTCACGCAACAGCTCGCATTTCCTTTGGCTTCCTTCTAAATCCACCTGCCACCTCCAGCAACCAGGGAAAGCAGGGCCACACTCATCAATATTCAACCAAAATCACTCTCTAAAATGAATCGATACTCTGACATTTCAGTAAAGCCTCGGCTTAGGATTCCTTTTGCATCTCTGTTTGAGCGTGAGGTGTTGCAGAGAGCCGAAAGCAAAGCCTAGCAGTGACATACGTTTTATTAGCAGTATATATATGGATTTTTTTATTTACTTACTTTAGAGAATATTTAATTTCTATTTCAGTTGCTTTTATTATGTCTGCTTCCTTTATTGATCCTATATAATAGTATTTCTTTAAAAAAAAAAAAAAAGTCTTTACATGTTCAGATTTTTAAATTTTATTTTTGTTTATTTACATTTATTCCAATGCAGGTTGCCATCTCCCATGCGTGTCAAGTATCTCTTAGAGTCAGTAGCATTTTATTTATTTATTTTTTGTTCTTATCTTTAATTCAACCTGATTATCATTTTATTGATTGACCTTTTGGTTCAATCTCCTATTTTCTTTATTGTAATGTCTTGCATAGCACTTTGGTAGACAGTTGTTTATGAACATGCTTCATAAATAAACTATATAAGCACTTTTTCCTCTTTAACATGCAATTAGGGGCTTTTGAAAACATCCTAATTGTCCTTGCCTAATTGCCCTTGCATGATGACCATAATCTTTCACCTTTTTTTACCTAATTAAAGCTTTTGGACTAATTAGGGATTGCTATATTCAATATGATTTACTGTTAATCTAAGCTTCTTCTGTACTATAGTACAACTGCTGTTAAGCGGAGGCTATTTATTGTTGCAATACCACAAACTATCCTTTAACAATCCCTGGTTGGCCATTTAATGTGGCATTCCATCTCTTTGGTGTTGTTACTAAGGCACCTCAAGAGGTTTAATTTTGTGAGCTTGCAGGAAAAAAAAAAAAAAAAACGGTTGACACCAATAGCATTGTCAGTCCTGATTGATCAAAAGGATGATAAATAAAATCTGAGCTGAGGTTACCTGAAACAGCCTGACCATTTCTCTTTCACTGACCTCTCCTGACCCCATTAAGCCAGGATGAGAGAGCCCACATTTAGGCAAACTGCAGCTCCGAATCTGGGGCACGAAGAACCTTTCTTCACTCTCAGGAGGGGAGAATAAGGAGGCCGGTGTCTGTCATCTTATTGATCACCTTTAAGCTCGATTAGAGAGAAAAGAGGGTGTCAGATTCTGTTTTCCAACTCAGTGGCTTCTGGAGGCTGAAGTACTGCAGGCAGCATTTTACAGTAAGCTTTCCTGTACTAACTGTGAAAGTAGCACAAGAAAAAGAAGTTCAGTGTTCAGTCCCTGTTTGCCCCACATCTCATGCATTTAGACAAGTAATACAAATCTATTTTTAAAAAAGCACAAATGTGCTTTCTTTTCTTTATTTAGACTTTTTAACCCATTCTTGTCCAATTAACACTTAAGCATGTAGCATCACACAGGTGTGCCATTGACTACTGTCATCACACCTGTGTGATTAGGGACGAAAAAATGAACATAACACATGTGCCCAGTGTCTTCAAAATCAAGTGACCAGAGCAAATACAAGTATAAAACACAACACAAAGTAACACATTCTTATATTTTTGTGTGGAACAAGCAAAAAAAGGCAATGGTAAAGGGGGCATTTGGCTGACGCTCTTATCCAGAGCGACTTACAATCATTAGTTACAGGGACAGTCCCCCTGGAGACACTGAGGGTTAAGTGGCTTGCTCAAGGACACAATGGTAGAAAGTAGGGGTTTGAACCTGTTACTTTGTGGTCATCAGGTTCACAGGCAAGTGTTTTACCCACTAGGCTCCTACCACCCATACCACCCATGGTTAGCAGTGTTTAGAACAGTTAAAAAATCCCCTGCTGGAGAATTAAGTTTAATGTAATGAGAAAATGTGCCACAGAGCTTGTTCTGTTTGGATAAAGCAAGGTTGAAAAACTCAGGCCCTGAAGGACCAGATTCCTTGCCAGTTTGATGAGTTTATTGCTCAGTCACACCAGATTCACCTCATTAGTTAAAAAAGTTTAGTTGGTTTGCTGCATCCTGATCCTCAGTTCCTCACTCTGGTTCCAAGTGATGGTATTTTGTGTGGTTATTCTTTGGATTAACACAACAGTACTGATTTATTTACATGAACTTTTCATGCTGTTATAGATTTTAATGTTAAATATTTAGTTAGAAATCAGTTCTTCAGATATTCTCAGTTTAGCTCAGAGCATATACAAATGAAAGATGTAAGAATTAAATAAATTAATACTTTAATAATTCCTTTTTTTTGTAATTAACACTTATACTGATATTGATGCTGTACAGGTTCTCCTGTGTGGTCCAGAAACCTTCCTGATTTAACACTGAAGGCCAGCATTGAAAAACTGGTGCAGCTGGTCAGTTACACTGGTGTTCTGGGATACTGTTCTCTTCCAGTCATTCATCTGGGGTCAGCAATACCTCTACAAATTCTATTAAATTAGTATTACATGCAAAATGGAGAAACTGGTTCCAGGACAGGGCATCTCCCACAAAGCTAGCAGGTGAGATCCCTAATCTGACCCATGAGAGAGATTGCCGTACATACATTTAATTCATTATTCAAACCACGGTGAAAATCAGAGAGAACGATTAATTAGCAGTGAGCTGAAATAGAATAACAGAAAGCCTAGAGGTAGCTTCATGACTGTCTTCCGCAGAAGATAATGATTAATTAAAAGGCTAAATCAAGGACATTAAAGTGCCAAATAATACCTGGACCTGTGCAAGGAATAAAGCAGATAACCCATAATTCAATCATTTTAACATAAAAAAGTGGCAGTCTCTAGCTTATGTTGGAAAGGCAATGTTAGGAGAGGAGCAGTTATAGGAAAGACCATCATTCCTTTAACTACTGGGATAGGGGTGTGTAAAAAAAATATTGTGCAACCTACACGCAAACTGGACAGTTTGTTGTTTTATCACTGGTCATCACTGGTTATAGCCCACTATGCACATAAACAAGCTGGTTTAATTTGCTTAGGGTATAAAACTTCAGTCCAATCAGTCAACCGACTTCTGAGCACTACAGGATTACAAAACATTTGCTGATTACAACTTAAAGTTGATCTGTCCACAAATGCATTCTTTCAAAGCAGCTGTTTCTTTACAGAATACTAGAAAAACTTAATCAGAAACCTTGTGAAAAATTCTAGCACATTTTGATTAGAGTCATAACATAACATGAAGTTTCTACTTCAAAATTCTCTACTATTGAGTTGGTGTAGCTAGTTAAAAATAGGTAAGTTTAATGACTATTAAAAAGTTTGAAAAAGTAGCCTGATTACACATCGATTTTTCCTCATGAAATAAATATCATTTGAAATGAATTTTAAGCATTTCAGATTGTATTATTTTTACAAAAACAATCACAAAAAACCTATGGACTATAATTTCCTTAACTGAATGAGATTTGCCAATGTTCTATGTAGACTGTCCAATCTTACAATAGTCAGGCAGAACATGAATAGGTCAGTAGCAGGTCATTATTCACTGATATAAAGTAGGTTTGACAAAAAGAACATAAGCCTCTTTCAGAACTTTTTCTAGACTTTACATGGAGGAACTGTGTGTATGGATGCAAATGTCCAAATTAAATGACCTTTACCCTGGAAGCCCCCTTGCACAAAGTCCACATAATCTCTGATTGAGTCCATGTGTGAATAAAGCAGGTCATTTCTTCACAGCAAGTGAGTGGGTGTGTTGATGATGGTCCTATGCAGCTGGTGCAAAACTGGAAGAAAACAAACATCTGAGGGTGAAGAAGATCGGTCATTTACACAAAGACGTGAACAAAAATGTTTAACTGGAGACACAGCAAGATTCAAGAACTTCTGTCAGTAAGGGCCAGTTCTGAAATGGTCATGAAAATTCAATGAATGGCAGGAGACACTATTGTTTATGGCCAAATAGCAAACTGTCTATGTGACTGCACCATGTCCTCCTTCCGGCACACTCTATCCAGTCTAAATTCCATCGCCTATACCACACTATTTCCAGTCAGTGAGAAAACGTTTAACATGGAAAATCTGCTGCGGTATGCTACAACTGTGAAAGAGCAAGTCCAGACAATGTACGGACTTGATTCTCTAGACATTGTCCAGAGCTCACGTGAAAATGCCAATTTATGTTGTTCTCGAGGTATTTAGAGCACATTTTCTGAATGGATTATTTATTAACATTTGGTGCCATTTTAGAAGCCTCTGAGGAGAAAGACAAAAACAGTAAGGCTCACCACTCAACCACACCTTTAGCTTTAAACAGGGACAATACATGATCTACCAGTCTTTAAATCTTCCTTCAGTCTTGTTCAAAACAAAGGCAGCTTTCTCCTTTCAGATCAAATGCAGCAAAACAACATGCGGAAGAAGATATGGCAAAGTCTGGAGGTTCATGGCTTATTTAAGAGCTCAGTTCCAAACAAAATGAAGAGGCACTTGAAGGGAGCTGTGTGTCGAACTATGTGCTGTTGCACGCTGGGAAAAACAACATTAAAGAATGTGGCGGGCCTAATGTGAAAGGCCCATGGTGCACATAATTCTTTTTCTACTTACTTCATTTCCGAAAACGTCGTTCTTTCGCTGCATTACATGTTCAAGTGTAAAACTGACTGTGCATATAAATAGAGGGATGCAGAGATAATGAAGGTTCAATATGATGACGTCAATTCACTATTAAGCTCAAACAGCGGGCATGAAAAGTCCTGAGTACCCAATCACAAAGAAATTACAGATTAATGAAACGTATGTACAACAAGGCTGAAGAAAGGCTGTAGGTTAACCCAGACACTTATCTCCTGACTTTAAAGCTCTCCTTCAGAATTAATCAGGTATAGAAATCCATCATCTTGCAATCCACAGATACAGAGCATCAGCATATCTGCAATAGCTCCTCATTAAAGCAAATACCTTTCAAATATAAATCCGTTTTCCTTTAAACGATTCATAAATGGTGTATAGAAACCAGAGCATAATGGTATCCTTCCAATTTCACTTTAATGCAGCACTGAATGTAGAAATCTCCGCTGAATTTCCAGGGTTCCACCACAAACATATGAGTCCTATCAATAGAAGATCAGCCACAGTGCACTGGAAGACAAGCCAATAGGAAAGGGAAAATCAAATTCCACTCATTTTTCCCCACAATCTAAAGCCTTCTGTGCATCTTTAAGTGAGCTAACCATTTTCATTTGCCTTATTGGTCCTAAAGCTATTGAGATTACATTACTCATCTTTGGGCATTAGGTTGAAGCTCAGTGGACTTCACCACTGTTGATTTCCCTGGAGGCCCTGGTTGAACTATAATGAATTAAAAAAGCAAGAGCACCCAGGGACTTTAACTTTACCCATTTAGGGGCTTCAAATGAGGCACAGAGACAAACGTCAAAGCTGAGTGGTGCTGACAGGTTATGACCTGGATAAGTAATTCTAGGAAGTCGATTGTCTGGCAACTCATTATAAAAAGCAAGGGAGATTTAAAGCCAGAGCTAAAAGGTTAATCTGCTAAGAAATAATGATTCCTGCCCCAGGTGAAGCTTTGGGCTAAAAGTGTAGGACACAAGTTAATGCAATATTAGCAGTTTAAAAAATATCCCGTACCACCTCTGTGCTGTCAGAGAAAGCACTGATGCATACTTTGATGAAATGAATCCTCGTACTCCTGCCTCGCGCATCAAGGGATTAACATCGCAAAGATCCGCCTAATTAAATGACTTGAGAAATCATTGTTTCCTTCAGTTTTTCGACTCTTTTTGCCACGTGTGCCAAGGACATGGCCGGCGTGCCATTTTGTTGGAAGAACCTCAAGGTGAGAATGGTCACCATTATTTGATTAGCTCGTCTCATTTCCCCTGTCATCACAGCTGTCAATTCAGTTCAGCGTCGCTTGAGCAAACGGTTGTTTTCCTCGACCAGGCAGGACCTGCATCTCAGTCTCACCCCCCGCCCCCCACCCCTACCCCCACCCCCACCCCCACCCCCACCTCGATCCCCCCCAAACCCCATCTCATGTATACCAATGTCCTCACCATTAACAAC